>PVJA010000940.1:0-142506 GCA_004027025.1 Myocastor coypus
GGGCACAGAGGGCTCCCTGAGCTTGCTTAGCTCTCATCTCCCCAGCACACAGAGGTGTGAATTTCCTCCATGGAGCTCTTCCGACATAAAGACCAGCTGCTCTTAGCCACAGACTCATTTTTCTTACAAATTTCTACAACCTCTCTATCATATATTAGTGTTAACACTTCTCTTAATTTTACCTTATTAAAAATACAAAAATGTTTCCAAAGTTTACACCTATTATTTTATTTTTGCCCTTGGGCTCATTGCTTCAAAAATGAGTTGCCAGAAATATCTGAAATATTTAACTTCCTCCTAATTTTTCCTCTGTTTTTACACTTACAAATGCCTCACTCTGTCAACTCACAGCTTATGGTGATGCATGGGCTGGTAAACATAACTTTTTCAAGTTGATGCCTGGCTAGCATGAGGCTACTTATGATGGAAAAATTTCTTATTCTGTTCTTAAATAATTCACTAAGCTTTTATTCACAGCTGGGCCTCGCTGATGCCTGCACTGCGCTGAGCTAAACACAGCTCTCCCTCTGTGACTCAGCGACGTCTGAGCTGTTTGCCAGCACCGTCTGTGTGGGAGCTGGGCTAGACCTCCTTCTCTAGACCGCTAAAATAATCCTAGTCTCTTTATTTTTCCAAATAAATTTTAGGATTTTCATGTCAAACTTTAAGACTATTTTCAGTTTGCTGGCATTTTGGTTAGAATTGCTTTAGACCAGTAAATTGGGTTGGAAGATTACACATAGTTAGGACATGGAAGTTTGCCTTTCAAGGAACACGACATCTCTGGAAAGCAGAGCTGGCGATGTACTGAGAGAATGTGTGGGGAGGTTACTGACACAGCTATGAGGGAACCACCTGTGGTTAATCTTGCCCAAAAATGGAAGGCAAATTAACCTCTAAGTCAGTGGTTCTCAACCTTTCTAATGCTGTAACCCCACAATACAGTTCCGCATGTTGCAGTGACCCCAAACCAAAAAATAATTTTGGTGGCTACCTCAAAACTGTAATTCCAAATAAATAACATTTTCCAATGGCTTTAGGTGACCCCTATGCTTTGGTCGCCGGGGTCGCGACCCACAGGTTGAGAAGCACTGCTCTAAGTCAAGACTGTCTTCTTGTGCAAGTTTTAAGATGCCAAAATACCTCCTATTTCTTCCTTCACACCTTAATGCTGCTGGAACAGATACCACTGGCCAGGCCTTTGCTACAGTTAACACCCACTATCTTAACCCCTCACCAACTCCACAAGTAGGTCCTGATTCCCACGTGCAGGTGTGGGGCTGGTGTCAACTTGTAGCTTCGGATTCCACTTGGGGACTGGAGGATCACACTCATGGGGGTGCCTGTGTCAGGAGGTGTGGCGTAGGGTCTGCATCTGGCCCCACCCTTCCATCTCTGGCTCCACCTCTCCCTTTCCCTATGATCCTTCAGACCGTGGACTGAACCTCCTGAAATCCTGCAACAAATGAAGCCTGTTCTGGGCTACAGTGTCAGGTGCTATGGCTCAGCAACACGAAAGCCAGCTGAAGGAGGGTGACATGGCCTCCTCCTGCTCCTGACCTCGGGGCCACACTTACCCGCTTGGCCACAGCAGCCTCCTGCTGCTCCTCCCACTTCTGGCGCTCGGCTCTCAGGTGAGCTTTGTACTCAGCAAGCTCTGGCAGCTCCTCCAGCCATCGGCGACGAGCTCTTTGCACAGCTGCTTCCACCTGCAGGACGTGACAAGAGAACAAGGTGGACGGGCATGCAGCTTCGGGGAGACCACATCTGCAAACAGCTGCCACGTGTTAGGCAGCGCAGCTCACAAGACCGTGCTCATCCTGACTCCAGGTGCCGTGCCTTGCCCATCCCGCACATTCCAATTCTTCCTCTTGGATGTCCCCACACTGTCCCGTGCAAACGCCAAAACCGGAAGCAAGAATGCACACGCGGGAAAAGCAACACTGCCACCTTAGAACCCCTTGCCCCAAGAACCAATCACCATTTCCAAGGAAGTTCTATTTATCTCGGGGAGGACAAGCACACCGGGGGGCTGCCAATGCCTGCTGTCCAGTCACTGCCCCACACACATGCCATCTGAAGTACACAGTCTTAACGCCTGGCATTCTCCTACTGGCAAGACTTAGTCTATAGGACCCAGCATGGGAAAAGGCACTGGAGATCCCGAACTCTAGGAAGCTCAGGCCAGAGGATTACAAGTATGAGCCCAGTCTGAGCAACTCTGTGACTGGATGAATGCCTGTCTCAAAATAAAAAGGAAACAAAGCTCTGGAGATGGAGCTTAGGATCAAGCCCTGGATTCAATCACAATACCAATAAAAAGATTTTTTTTTAATTTTTAAAAAACTTGGTATAAAAGAGTGAGGGCAAGACCTCAATTCAGGAAAAAAAAATAAAGAATTAAGGTGATCTGGTTATAAGATCATTCATGAATTAATTTTCCTTATACTTTTCTTTTGAAATATGGACGGATACACACGAATATTCATACACATGAAAGCAGAGCTGCTATTTAGCCTGTGTTCCTGAAGCACAAATATAACCACATGTAAACTCTAGGAAATTAAAAATTAGAGAAAGCAAAGTATTTATAAAAATCTATATTCCTTACAAAAGTTACTATGAAACATCTCATTGATATCATTATATGCTATGGTTTTTCCTCACAAGATCTATGACTTCATAAATGCTAAACAAGCACCTGCTATGCTTCGTGTCTAATGTTGCCCTAAGGTCCCCCCAGAACCTTGTGTGGTCACAGGGTTTTTGCAGAGATGGCTGAACCTGGTGTGTGCCTGATGTCCGGCGTGATGCTGTGATTAATGGTGCCAGGAGGAAGGGTGACTGCTGGGTCAGTTCCTGACTGGACTGCCACCCCCCTGATCCTAGCATGGGGTGGAAGGCGGCTCGGGCCCCACCGTCCTGTTGGTTTTACCAACTTCCACTGCCCTGGACTGCTGCCCTCCTGCCATGTGATGCCTGCCTCACAGCCAGCCAACTATGCGATGAGCCATGTAAATAAACCTCTCCCCCTTTCACTTCAGGCACTGGGTATTTTGTCTCAGCAATGAGGAAAGTGACCAAGACACACCCGCAAACATTTCTGTTTCTACAAAGCCTTTTCTTAGTAAACATTGTGGAAAACAATAACTGATAGAATACAGCCTGATACTGTTATATATTCTGATAGCTCACATTTACGACCTGTCTGGTTAGTGGTTGTCAGGATTTATGACCACCACTCAGACTTCTGACCTATCTTTTTTTTGTTGTTTTTAGGACAGTTCTGTCCATCTTGTTGATAAAGCCTCCGTGGCTTTTTAAAATACAGCATATCTTGTTCATACAATCCTGTGATTTTGCTGATTATACCAGGTGGAATAGCACAATGGCTCTGTGTCCTGTTACACGTCAGCACTGCCTAGAAGTGTCATGGAATAAAAGCAAGGTCATCCAGCCAGGGTCTCCTCTGCTGGCTTCTTCGCTCTAAACTCTGTAATGTAAGCTGGATACACTTTCCCTTTAGCGACTAATTCCTTTAACGACCTAGTCACAGACCAAGGCATGGTTGTGTGGTTGCTAAGCAAGAGGCTTCCGATTTTAGGCCATTCACTCATCATGCTGTACAGATAAACACAGCACTCACAGAGAAACAAGTGCCTTGAAATACATACAATTCCTAGAATTTCTGATACTAGGGGAAGACAAGCTATCTGACACTGTTCAGATAGTAGAGCAAAATCTTCACTGTTTGCCTCAATATACAAAAAATTACACAGCTGCCTATGATGACACAGAAGGGAATGGCTTAGAGGATGGTCCCAGGAGAGCTGTCAATCACATGACATGGGCAGGACCACAGTGCCAAGGGGCCAGCAAAGTGTGTCAGGGCACAATGTATTGCCCTATTTGCTTCCAACAGCTCCTCAGGTGGTAAAAACACCAACTCCTCTGGAGCTAAATAAATTCTCATACAAACTCCTTAGGAGTGATGTCACCTTTGGAACTTTCTGTATGTAGCACTGCATTATCTTATGGGTGCTCAGAGCTTTCAAGGAAGACATATGTGTCTGCACTTCCAAGCCACAAGAAATGACTGGTAAGTTAATGATCACTGTTACTCTTTTTCTTTTAAATGTACTTAGGACAAGGTCTACGGGGTCTCACTACACAGATCTGACTCATAGTGATCTTCCTGTTTTCAGTCTCCTAAGTGCTGGGATTATAGGTGCACCACCACACCCACTCAGCACTCCCTGGGAGTGGGGCCAGCACGACAGGCCGGGGATCAAACCCTGGTCCCTGTATCTACCTAAGCAGATGCTTTAATCCACTGAGCTAGCTGGCTGGCCCCTGATCACTGTTCCTCTTGGCTCTGTGATTGCTCTGTGTTGAATGCTCCTGGCTGTCAGCTGCACTACATACTTTGTTCTTCTGTCCTCCACAGTGTTTACTGCAGAGGAAGCCAAGACAGTGTCTCCAGGAAGGCCAGCATCACTCTGCAGGACATTATTTCCAACAACTTATACAGAGTCAAACAGGCCCAAGGGTCTGTGAATCTTATTAGTAGTATTATTGCCTCACAAGTCCCTGGCAATGACCTGCAGAAGCTCCCACATTATAGAGGTGAAACTGCACATTCAAAGCACAGCACCCAGCAGGGATCTCTGTGACCCTGAAAACTCCATGAAAGCTGTGAGGGTGCCGGGAAAGGGCGTGGGAAGAAACTCAGGAGTGGACACTCCACGGATCTGCTAAAGATCATGTCTGGATTCCATGTGTTTTGTAATTGTGATCATTGATAAGTGCTTTGTGTGGTGCTGCCACACCAGGCATCCTTCTGAGAGAGAGCCCCCCACCCCCACCCCATCTGACATGTGCGGGATCGACACGGCCCAGACCCAGCTGACACGATGAGGTGTTGGTGGCTGTTGCATTTTATTTTAAAGGTTCCTAGAGAGCGCGTGCTCTTGAGAAACCAATCAGTTTCACCAAACTAGCTTGATATTATGAAGTCTAATGTGTATTTGCTGTTTCCAGGCTTTAAAAATGCCATGGAAAATCACATAGAACAATGTAACAAGTATGGAAAATTTCAAATGCTTACCAAAAGCTAAGTATTTCTTTAAAAATCTTATTTCAGGATTATTTATTAAACGATAAATATAATACCATGTATATTTATCATTTAATATAAGAGGTTTGGGGATCTCTTCCAGTCTTAGAAAGACTATCAGGTACCAGTATGATTTGGATCTGAGATAGCTCCCAAAGCTTTCTGTGTAGGGGAGGTATCTGGATCTGGGGCTACCAGTGCTACCGGTGACTTGCTATTAGGTGGAACCTGGTCAGAAGAAGTGGGTCACTGGGGCTGCAACTGGAAGGACTCCCTACCCCCACCCCCGTCCCCTTCTGCTTCCAGCCACCATGTGTTGAGCAGTTGTCCTCACCTGGCCCCTCTGCCACATACTTCCTGTGTCTGAGCCAGTTGACCAGTGACTAGAACTTGTGAACCTGTGAGCCAAAGTAAAGCTCTCTTGCTCTAAATTAAGGGGTCAGGAACTGGCTGTGGTGGCGCACGCCTCTGATCCCAGTGCTAGGGAGGCTGTCCAAGCTGTATAGCAAGACCCTACATAAAAAAAAAAAAACTAAATTGAGGTGTCAGGGACTATATCCCAACAAGAAGGAAGTGTCTACAATGGAGGAACGGGGATCTGTGGGGTCAGAACTGTTTCAAAGTAATTTAAGGCACTGCCCCTTTCACTCCCATCAGCCCCTGGGAGCAGCAAAGCTCTCGAGCAGTCTTGGTCCATGTTGATGACACCAGTGCTCTGACAGCTAGCTGAAGCTTCGCTTCTTTTAATTTTTGTTCTTTAATCTCTCAGATCTGACTTCCAATATAGCATATAAAAACAATCCTGACACAAAAAGCTCTTTACAGCTCCAAGGTTTAAAAGTATAAAGAGTCCCAAAACTAAAAACACTCAAAAATCTCTGTGACAGCTCAGACAGAGCTAACAGATGACCACCCATCCCTACTCTGTGACATGGCCACTCCTTGCCAAGTTTCCCTGGAAGTAAAGCTCTTTGCCCCAGTTATAAGCTGACCTGTGGGAGGTTCAGACAGAGGGCCAGGCCCTGGGCCGTGGTGACCAGTGGGAATTCCAACCCCAGGCCCCAGATCAGGCACACCTGCAGCTCCTTCACACGTGGGTCTTAGCACAAGTTGAGTGTATTCCATGCCTAGCTATAACTATTTTATCCTAGAATATTTTCTAGAAGATTAGATGAAAAGGACTCCTAATTAAATGGTGCTTCTTTCAGAAGTGAAGCCAGCTTATCCCCAGCCACCTTAAAGCTTCCATCTCAAAAGGAAAGATAATTTGCTCACTGAAAAAATGTACAGAAAGACTGGGGGTGGGGGGACAGCTTCATGGCAGAAAGTTTTCTCATGAAGAAAACTTCAGGAACAATGGAATAGGTTTTGTACTCCAGAAGCACACAAACTTCTAAAAGTTTAAAGCTAACGGATTCCAACACGGGCCCGTTCTAACAGCTCTGCCATCCTGTGCCTGTTACCTGTCTGGTAATATTCTCACAGTACTTGAGCTCCAGGTCGACTTCAAGCTTCTTCAGAGCCCCCCTCACGGCTGCCTCCTTCTCACGCCCCAGGTCTCGCTGTGCCTGGCACTGCTGCTCTTCTCCCATGGCCGCAGCTACTACTGCCTCAGCCTCGGACCCAATGTCCAGGGCAGCGGTGCGGTCAGTTTGGCTGCCGCAGTCTGAAGTTGTCCTTCCCAATGCTGCCCTTCGCGTCTCGTCCAGCCTTGCCTGCCACTCCTCTTCCAGCTGTTGAACTAGTTTCCGTTTGATCTGTTTTCAGAAGAAAGAGTGTCTGAGAAGAAAAACATTCGAACAAGAACAAACTAGAATTACAGCTAGACAGAAGCGGAAGCACAGCTGCTGTGTCTGAAACCCATGTAGGCCCAGGCATAGTGCTAGTCAATGAAAATATATTTCCAAGTAAAACTTGAAAGTTACTTTGTGTTTTTACAGGGGGAAAAAAATCATATGGAAGATTTAATTACACTGGGTACAGTCAGCCTCCCTTGCTCTCAATATTTAAACTTTCTATACAACCACTACAAAGATGGCATACAACACTTTTGCTATTAACCTGAACTTAATTTGCATTGTGTCATCAATATAGCTCTTTCCACAAACCGGGCACTGAGTAAATGTAAACATCGAGCCTGAAATCTTTGAATGATCTAGAAAAATAGTTTCGCTTCGCCTGAGCACAAGAGAACCTTACTTGCACTGTGTTAACTTCTACTAAACAGTCTGCATTTAGGAGAGGCATTCCTGGAAACACGATGACTTCCCCACTTTCAGCAGGGAGCTGGAGTAGATCTAAACACAGTTTCAGTCCAAACTGTAAAGTAGCTAAATCTGTTTGCTTTGTTTTTCTTCCAGGACTCTTAAACTGTTTCCCTGGCTACCAGGTTAACACTGATACCAGTCCTGTGGAAAATGGAACCTATTTTAAATAGGGTTAAGAGCTTTTCATTTCCAAATGTACGCAAGACCATAATCTGACACCGGGCATGGTGGCGCACGCCTGTAATCCCAGCACTTGGCAGGCTGAGGCAGGAGGATTGGTGCAAGTTTGAGACCAGCCTGGGCTACAAAAGTGAGCTCAAGGCCAGCCTGAACTGCACAGCAAGACCCTATCTCAAAAAGACAAAAAAAAAAAGACCATAATCTGAGTCTCAACTTTCTAGGTCACTATAAGCATTCCATAATCTCATTTGCTTCTTAAACAATGGAAAAAAACTCTGTGCTTCGGAGCCTGTATGTTGCTTTTCTTCTCATCTACTGTACAGACTTATGGGTTAATTATAGACATTATTCTACAGTTACCAGAATTGTTTTATAATGTGAAGTGAGACTTACAGTTTCATTTTTAGGCATCAAAGAAATGCCCCCAAAACTGTGATACCTGAGGTTGGATGAAGAGTCCAGAGGAGGTAATTTTAGAAAACAAAACTGGTACAGCCAGCTGTGGACAGCCCAGTTCTGAAAGGCAACTGAGCAGATGGCTGGCTGCTAGGTACCTGACGATGACTTCTCTGTCTGTTCATCAGGAGAACGGCCTTCCATGGCCACCTCTTCGAGGTACTACACACAGGCAGCAGCTAGCGCACGCACCTCCTTCTGCTCTTTGTCCCAGCATGCTCTGGCAAGCATCACTTCATTTTCAACCCGCTGCTTAATGTCTGTTTCTTGCTTGTCCAGCCACTTGCTTCTTTCTATCGTGAGTGCTTCTTGATACTTTTCTTCCAATTCCACCTGAAGGTTGCTTATGTGTTCTTTTTCTGCCAACAGCTGTCTCTTTAAACAAAATTCAAGTAAATATCTCTATAAAACACCAATGGTCTCCAAGTTTAAAAAAAAAAAAAAAAAAAAAAAAGAATTAAACTTGTGTATTGCATAGGCAGAGGCCAATAACCATAAGAACAGTGCTCCAGCTTTGAGTGCTTGCTGGGCTTGTACTGTAATTAGGAGGCCTCTCCATGTGTGCAGAATGGGCCTCCTGCCTCATCAGCAGGTGCACAGCTCACCAACTACGACCCAGTTCAAAGGGCTTGGTGTGAGTTTCTTTTCTCCCTCCTCTTCCCCTTTTCCTGAAGGCACCAAGCTCACATGTGTGAGGTCTGTTTGAGGTAGAAGGTGGCTCCATTGCCCCCAGCATCCAGGACTTGGGACAGCACACCCAGGACCCATGCGCCTGCAGGCCCAGGGACACAGCACTGACACATGGTTCCCTCCCTCAGCCTAGCTACTGCAAAGGGTACAGCTCACAGGAAAATACAGCCCGCTGGGGCCCTTCCAGGGAAGGAAACCCCACAGATCCTCTCACAGGGAAGGCCACCCAACAGGTCCCCTTACCAGGAAGGCCACCCTGCTGGGCCCCCCACAGGAAAGAAAATCCTGCAGGTCTCCCCATTGGGAAGGAAACCCCATGGATCCCGTTACAAGGAAGGTCACCCCACTGGTCCCCTCACAGGAAAGCCCACCCCACAGGCCTCTTCCAGGCCTGCTTGGGATTTTGGTACAGTGCTGGCACTGTGTCCCTGGGAGACATGTCCAGGAAGCCTGTTGCTGCAGCCCTGCTGCCTCTTCAAGGTATGAAAAGATTAAAGTCTCTCAAGTATAATGGTGCTCCATTCTGAATGGCTAGGAGACTGACAAGGGATTATATAGGTCCAGGTTAAAAACAAAACACAACAAAATCCTAGAGTATTCTGAGAAAAGGAAGAAATTAAACTTTTGCTCTAAATCCCTTAAGTGAGGGTCAGGTAAAGCTACAAAAATGATAGCAGAGGGAAGTTTTAGGGATCCTGATGAGCAGACACCTGTTTTAAAGTTTATACAACTATGTACCTGATGAGAAAAAAGATAACATTTACTGCATGATAATTTAAGCTTTCTGAAGAAAAACATTAAACTAATTAAGGTTTTTTTAGGAGCCAAACAGCAGTTTTAACTGCCTTTATTGAATTTATACACAAACACTTGCAAGCCAAATTATCAGTCACTCAGTTATCAGGGAGGAGATCCAATCTCACAGCCAAACCGATTGTTTTAAAACAAATCCTGAAAAGAACAACCTCCTAGAGAGAAATGCTCTCATATTCTTGCCAACCTATGTATTTGTAAAAACAGAACCATACAGAGCTCTCCCATTTTCACTTTTAAGACATAACTGGAAATTAAATTCTCAATCTGTTGGTAATTTGAGGTCCCTTTTAACTTTTATACTAACACTACCTAAAACAGCTCCCTTTAGAAATTCTTCTTTGCCTGATACATGGCACTTTCTCCTACCATATTAATCCATTAAAAACAACCAAACTATTCAATGACAAACTTTTAAAGTCTGCAGTAGCAATTCCTGTCTTCAATATAATTTATTCAAAAACCTCGGCAGATAGCATCTATGCAAGTCTTTAAAGAGCTTCTCTAATCTAGAGGCAGGTGGCTTCCATGCAGGTCTGTAGCTGGGAGCCTGGGAGGCCCCTCACCAGAACAGGGACAGAGAAAAGGACTGGTGACTCTGATGGTGACTTCACTGCTGGGCACTCCCCGAGGGGAGCCAGAAGAATCTGGAGGGCTCAGGGGCCTCCTGCCACTCTTCCAGCTGCTCTGAGGGAGGACTCAGGACACCCCAGCCTGGCCCTCCAAGCCCCAGAGATCCACAGCCCTGCACAAGGCAAAGTGACTGAGACAGGGGTCTCAGGAAACGGCCAGCCCAGGAATCCTGCAGTCAGCAGGTGAGAGACTAGGACTCTGGGAGCCAGGCAGTCACCGACTCAGGTCCCCTGCCTCTGACCTTCTAGAATGAGCCCATAGGGAACACCCTTCATCCTGCATCTATGCTACTTTCATTTATTTTTTAAATAAACTATTTATTTATTTATTTATTTATTTATTTATTTATTTATTTATTTATTTTATGGCTGGCTCAGCCTGCTCTGGGGGTGGAACTGGCACAGCATATGGTGCTAGGGATTGAACCACAGTCCCTGCAGTTGCCTAAGCTTGCCTAAGCAGGTGCTTTAGACCACTGAGCTATCTCACCAGCCCTCTATGCCACTTTTACGCATACCTGTAATCCCAGACCTTGGGAGGCTAAGGCAAGAGGATCATGAGTTCCAGGCCAGCCTGGACTAGATAGTAAGTTCCAGGCCAGCCTGGGTTATATGGTAAAGCCCTATCTCTAATTAATTAATTAATTAATTAAAAGCAATAAAATGATTCCTATACTCATTTTCGTGAACTACACTGATTAGTGCAATCAGCCACATTAAGACACTCTCTGGAGAGCCTGCCCCTCCCGGACCAACAAGGGTGACAGTTTAAATGCCAGTCTGAGGCCTGAGCAGGGCTGTGGTACAGATCAACACAGCCCTTGCCGTACCTTCTGCTCCTGGGCCTCCTGCTCCTGCTCCACAGTCTTCCTGAGCGCCGCCTCCAGGTTGTCCTTCTCCCTGCACACCTGCAGGTAACATTCCTGCACAGTGACCAGCTCCTTGCTCGTCTTATCCAGGTCAGACCTGGGGTGGACAAAACCAGCAGCTACGTAACCCCAAAGAAACAAAAGGGCCCCTCACGATCTCCCTCCAAATTACAGACTGGGGGCCGCAGCCTCCACAGCTTGCGGTGGCGAAGCCTCTGCTCTCACCGGAGCTGCAGGTTCGCCCCCTCGTATGCCTCGAACAGCTGCTGCTTCTCGAGAGCGTGCCTCGCTGACAGGCTCTCTCGGATCTGGGCTTTCATGGCCTCGTGGTGCTGGTGGTAGGTCCTCTCACACCTAGCAAGGAGAGTGGACTCTCAGGCCGCGCCCAGCACTAGAAGCTACGACAACCTGCTTGCTTGCCTTCCCTTCCTTCCCATCTACTTCCTCTAATGTAAATTATAACTCAGATAGGATTCCTTTGCCCCAACTAGAAATAGTGACAATTCATTCACAACCAACAGTATTGTGAGAATCTTCAATATTTTTTCTTCAGATATTTCTGAAGAAAAATTAGAAATGTGGATGTGAGGATGTTTTACTCTTTCATACAGAGATGTTTGCTAGCCTGTGTTAAGGACGTCTATGGATAAATCGATTGAAATAATTGAATGTGGTTCTAAAACTCCAAGTTATATGCATTCAACACAAACACCAACAGTACCCAACTCACAAGTAAGTTATGTCCCAAAAGTCTGTTTCCAAATTTATGACTTGATATTTGGAAGACATATTCCCTCCCACAGACCTCTTCTCTATAAAGAATGGTTTCCCAGGCTAGCCTTTAAAAGAACAAATACAAAGCCTAAGGTACAGTATTTCAATGAACCAGTTCTGATGGTGCCACAGAACCCAGACCACTACACAATACTGTTTCTATGGGAAACGTGTTCCGAAGTCTAACTTGAGAAGCCAGGACTTATCTCTGCCAATCCAAGGTCTCAGTAGGGAGCGTTCACTCCATCCTTCATTTAAAAAAAGAAATTCTGGAAGGGAAAGGTCTTAAAGGTGGGGGCCCAGGAGACAGACACTAGGTAGCTACGGAGGACCTCACCTATCCACAACTTCCTGCTTATCACGGTCAAAATCCTGCACCATCTGTCTCATTTGATTACACAAATCCTGGTTTGTATTTCTCAGCTTTTCTTCCGCTTCTTTAAGTTCCTAGGCACAAAAGAATATTCAGAGGACATAAATATTTTGGCTGATCAACCTCGTCTTTTTTAACATCCTCATTCTTTCCACCTCTGGCCTACTTTCCTTTTTTTTTTTTTTTTTTGTATTTTAGGGAAGGGTCTACAGGGTGTTCAAGGTCTCACTAATCGATTGGAATCATAGTGATCCACCTGTTTCAAGCTTCCCAAGAGCTGGATTACAGGTGTGCACCACAACACCTAGTCTGAATTGCAGTCTCAGTGGGGGGTGGGGGGACAGGGCAGGCCTGGGGATTGAACCCCAGCCCCTGTACCTGCTTGCAGGCATTTTAATCTGCTGAGATATTTGGCCAGCCCTAGACTTTCCTTATGATCTTATCTTTATTTTTCTGCAAAACAAAAATTTCTCATGCCTTGATAAGGACACAGCTTTCCTTGATAAGTAGCTTTCTCATAAGAGCAGAAATTAAAAGTTTGTATTTGCTTTGAAATATGTAGAATGAAAACATTTAACCAGGAAAGTATTAGCCAGTGTTAACCAGAGAAGGGTTATTAAAATAACTCTTTGAATATCATAATCTTTAGTAGCCCTTTAGGCAAGATTTCACATATTGGTCAAGGGTTGGCTAAGGAGGAAGGAACACCTCAATGGGTCGTGCTGCTCTACAGAGAGGAGACCGGAGTCACACTGACCCCCTGGTGGGACTGCTACCCAGAAACACTGAAGAAAAACAACTGATGCAGTAACTGCCTATCAGTCTACTAACGCCCATTTCCCTTTTATCTTTACAAAGCCTAACAAATCCTTTGTATTTCATAAAGTCATGAAAATTTTCACTCAAATATAGGACTCTTCTTCATTACCTGATTTTGTTGTTGCAAAACTTGAATTTCATCTCGAAGCTGCAGGACATCTTCCTGCACAGCCCCATTGGAGGAAGAGCCAGGCCATAAGGGAGTCCCTGAGTTTTCTGAGATATTGATTTTCATCTGAATATTAAAAAGAAGTCAAGAAGGTTTGCTGTCTTAAAAAAAAAAAAAAGTGAGTATTCCAAAATAATTTCACAAAGAATTGCAAAACTATGCAAATGACGTCCACCTTTCCTTTGCTCATCTTTCCCAAAGAGAACACAAACACAGAAAATTAACGTGGATGTCATCACTACCACCCCAGTGAGGGACCTTGCATGAACGTCTCCTGGTCTCCTCCATTGTCCATTTTCTTGGCCAAGATCTAATCTGTGATTCCTCTTTGTGTTGTCAAATCTCATGAGTTTCCCCCAACCTAGTCTCTTCTGACTTCTAAAGTACACCCATGCTGTGTAGCACATGCCTCTTTATCTAAAGCCTTGGTGCCATGAGTGTGGTACCCAGAAATGATGGAGGCTCCTCCCCAAGGCCCAGGGTAGCAGTGGCTCCTCACTGGTGACAACCATGGTTGAAGGTGGCACCTCCCAGGCATCTCCGTTGTGAACCTACCACCGTGTAAGTTACTAAATGTCTCCTGACAAGATGCCTTAAGACCAGGCAAACAGCCTGTTTCTCATCAGACCTTCACCCACGTGGATCAGCATTTATTCTATGTCTGGATGGACCTACTTATGCCAGTCTGAACTCATGGGTATGTATTTTATTCAGCAAGCACTTTATTTTTAAGACCCACAATAGATTCTGGCGGTTTTCTAGATAGGCCGAGGTCATGCAGATGCAGCCTATGAGTAGGCACAGTCTGCTTCTCTTCCCTTCCCACACCAGCCATAACCTTGATGTGACCCTTGAATTGGATGGCAAAGGGCATCTAACAGCCAGCGTCATTCTCATTTCCTGTGCTGTTGTCCGGGTGAAACCTGACATACCTGCATTCGCTTTTCTCATCTTCCCAGAACCTCCGCACGCGCACGTGTGTGTGTGTGTGTGTGTGTGTGTGTGTGTGTGTGTGTGTAACTCTGTACACTCTCCTCCTACTGATGACTTTTCTAGTCTACTGTTACAAATGCTTTATTCATGGCAGAGGGAGTGCTCTTGCCGGTCCCTCTGATGTCTGCTTGGATTTTGTACATATTCAGTTCCTTGGATGGTGTCTTTAAAATGCCCTGCTCCTCCACCTAGCTGCAGGAGGCAGCCGCGTGCCTGTCACCTCCACTTCCGGGCAGGACAGCGAGGCATCGGGAGAGCCGAGGTCCTCCCTGACTCCGGGTAAGATGCTGTACTTGTCAGGCCTCCCTTTTCACTCATTCTCCTGCCCCAGCCAGAAGAGCAAGAACCAAGCATAGCTGTGCAGCTCACTTTAAGATTCTGCTAGACTTTTAGGGGTTCTACTTAGGCACTAGAATGGTTTTTTGGGTTTTCTGTGTTGCTTTAACCTGGCCAGTTTCTAAGTTTGTAATACGCACTTGTGCTTCTTCCCAACTGGTAAGTTTTTATTACGTCATCCAAGCAGCATCAAATCAATACAGTGAAAAGATCTATTGATGGTAAAGAGTTTTCCCAGCTTTGATGCAGCATCACTCTGCAGGCACATGGGGCCAGGCACCTGCAGTTGTCAGGATAAGATCTTCAAAAAGAACGGGGTCAAGGCCGGCAAGATAGCTCCGCAGACTAAGTGCCTGCTCTGGCAAGCACAAGGACCAGGGTTCGCTCCCTGGTTCTGCATGCTGCACTGACCACACCCCTGGGCATGCTGAGCCACCAATGAGTCTGGGTGTGGTAGTGCATGCCTGTAATCCCAGTGCTGGGGAGACTGAAAATAGAATCACTACAAGTCTGAGCTACATAGTGAAACCCTGCACCAAACACATAAGTGAAAAAAAAAAAGAGAGAAATAAAGGGGTCACTTGGATGTCTTCCCAAAAGTAGAATATCAAACACAGTATCTTCAAGAACTCAAGGAGCCTCACACACACCCAAGTCTGAAGGGATTTACGCTGGAAGCAGCTTAGCTGCTCACTGACCACGGCCTACCCCAGTGCTTCTGCAGTCACAGAACAGGATGTAGATTGTCACCAAGGATCAGACACAAAAGCCTCTGCTTTATTTACCATGCTCACAAAAAAACTCAGTATAGCCGTGGGCCGTGACTGTCACTAAGCCAGCCTGGTTCTCCCAAGGCCTTTGTCACATTCTGTCACCAGCCGGCCTAAGGTTTGATCTACTCCTCCTCACTGCCCAGTGCTATGCATGGATGGCCTTCTAACTTTCCTGACATATAATCCTGGAATATCACAGAACGGTACATCCAGGCTCCGAATTTTACTAATTTGGGTAAGATTCCTGGGCAAGAATTCAGCCTGAAATAAACCACTGCTGTGAAATCATGACATGAAAGCAAGGCCCATAACCCTCTGCAATAACTCTTGATAGCCGCATATTAAAGTAGATATAAACGTACTCCAAAGCCTGTATGAAGCCATAAATATAACTTATGATTAACACACAAGACACATGCCAAATGTCCACACAGTAAACAGCTCAGCTGGCTTTCTGAAGATGCACTGGTACTTAGAAATTAGAAATACTAGAGTGAAGGGCTGGCCAATAGCTCAGCAGACTGAAGTGACTGTTTGGGTAGTCACAGGTGCCATGCCATGCCACCCTACCCCTGGGATACACTGAGACAGATTGAGACTGGGCATGGTGGTGCACACCTATAATCCCAGTGCTTGGGAGGCTAAAAATAGGAAGATTACTACAAGTCCAATCTCTGTAGTGAGACCTTGTAGACCCTGCATTAAAATACATTTTTAAAAAGAAATATCAGAGAAACCAATACCCAATTCTCTTTAAAAAGATATGCAGGCATTCTAACTAGATTCCCTGCAGAACACAGAGAGGCTCTACATCACTCCACTAACTCCAGCATCTGCTGGCCTCTGTCATCATTCCTCGTGAGAACACCACCTTCAGAAAGGCAGTGCCTGTGTGACACATACTAGTGTTCTGGGCCCCAGCCGCTCACGTGCTGTGCCTTCTGACAAAGCTGCTGGAGGCCCGGCAGCCCTTCCCACCTTCCTACCACCTGTCTCTGAGGACTAAGACTGATGTCCCGCCCACAGAGTTCCCTACAACTGTCTTCTCACCCTTCCTCCCCACCAAGCCTCGGTAGTGATTCCCTCAGCATTTTGCTCCACTGTGAGCGTCCTTCCTGTACTAGGTACACTGAATGTCAGCCTCTCCTGACACCTGCACGGCCGCACACACGAGCTAGGATGGTGCAGGGTGCTGTAGGATGCAAGGTGCACTGGGGCTCACTGAGCACACACAAAAGGGAGTGCAGCTCATTTGTAACTCTCATGCTGATTACATAAGTTAAGCACATGGATAACGTCTGTATAAGCGGGTGGTTCTCACCGTACAGTGGCTCAGCTTTAGAACGATGTGGAAGTACTGCGCAGAAGTTGCACTTGGCGTTGAGCTCGCCCTTGCCCCAGGGGTGGTGGGCGGCGTAACACACACTCCTGATGCTGCAGGGCAGTTAGAAACTGCAGGCCCACCTACCCCATGCCCCGTGCCCGCGGGGAGCCAGCAATCACCAGCAGGCAGCGAGGTAGCAAACACTTGATCATAAACCTGGCTGTGTGTCACATGACTGTCCCCAACTGGAACGTTCGGACACTTTAAAGTAGGTAAGATGAAGCTACAGAGTTTGCTAGAGTAGGTGTATTAAAAACATTGGTAACTTCTGCTATTTTGAACTTACAATGAAGCTTTTGGGACCTAACTCCATCAAAATGGATCTAGGCTCAGTTAAATGGAGCACACGATTAAAATTAATTTCACGTATTAACATTTTCACATTATTAGGTCCACTAAAGAGATTTTTATGTCAGTAAGTGGGTACACTCTATTTCTACCAACCAGTGGCTCAGGCTCGAGGTTTCTTATAGAGCGGCCGCTGTTTCATGACTGAATCTTGCAAGGCCATACACTAGGTTACAGGTGCCGGTCCCACCTAGATTTGCAACACTGAATGTGAGCGCCTCCTGATGCCTGTCCCTACACGGAGTCACTATTAAATAAATAAATAGCAGCGATCTGCTCTTCAGATCATATGTCACCCAATACCTCCGCAACATGCTCTCTCATTTCACCTGCAGACAAGCGGAAAGTTCCATCATAAAAGATGCAGAAAACCAGAGGCAAAGGCAAACTTGGAAAGCACTTCTCTGCTAGCTGGATGACAAGGAACTTTAATATTTATAAAAGAAACCCTTAGGGCCAGCTGGACAGTTCAGGGGATTAAAACATCTGCTTAGGCAGATGCAGGGGCAGTTCATGCCAGCCCCGCCCTTGGGGTGCACTGAGTCTGCAAATGACACTGGGCATGGTAGTGAGCACCTGTAATCCCAGTGTTTGGGAGGCTGAAAACAGGAGGATCACAATAAACTTGATCTGCATAGTGAGACCATGTACTAAGTACATTAAAAAAAAAAGAAACCCTCCAAGGTGTTTACACAACCACTCCCTCTCCTGTTCCGCTACTAAGAAAGTGGGTCAGTATGTGCATCCACTCAACAACCAGGAGCAAATGTACAGAGTTGGAGGACAATATCCATAGGGGATGGACACACACTGGGGTGGGACAGACACATGCAGAAAAAGGACTATAGAGAGAAAACAGGAGAGCGTAGATGCTATGGCCACGGCAGAAGAATGGCAGAACAAAAGCATGCTCCGAGCTGAGGGGGCTGCCCTTAAGCTGCCATTGGCCCTACCTCGGAGGTGACAGGAGAGCTGAGGGAGCCCCACCAGGATCAGCCCCAAGGATGGTCGCGTGTGTGGGCGCACTTCTGCAGCAGGCCCTCTCAGTGACTGACCAGGGCCCACGCCCAAAGCTGGTCCCTCGCACGGAGGTGCGCTCTTCATGGTGCTCACTCGCTCCCATCAGATTGTGCCTCTTACAACAGGCCAACACCCACCCTTTCATCCCCACCCCTGTAAAAAGAAGCATATGGCCACAATTAAAATGTATTGATTTAAAGATGCTAAACAGGTGGGCAGAGTTTCCCCTGTGAATGTTAAAAACAATATTAAAATTATCAAACACATTTACTGAGAACAGGAAACTGGGCCAGGCAGGATTTTGACAGTAAAAATACACTATTATTTCTGGAAAAGAAATTAGCTACACTTAAAACTCCCTACTAATTAACACTGTAGAACACTTTACATGCTCTGACTTAGGAATTCTTAATGAACGCAACTCCTAGCTCAAAGGACCAGGAAACAGAACAGTGCTAAAGTGCAAAGCAAAACATTACTTCCCTCCAGGATGAAAAGGGATCTACGGCCGGGCTAGGAGCTCTCCGCCACTGCCAGGGCAAAATGCCTGCCACACACAGCTCACAGGGTAAGAGGCTCACATTGGCCTCACATTGGCCTGCAGCTCCCAAGGTTTCGGTCCATGTCCAGCTGGTTCTGAGGCAGAGACCTCATGGCAAAGGAGAGCGCCTCACCTTGTGATAGCCAGGAAGCAGGAGAGGAGTGGAGGAAATAAGAGGAAGGCGCTAGGGCAAGGCGTGTCCTGCAGTGCACACCCCAGGACCTCCACTTGGGCCCTGCTTCTAACAGCCCACTCAGCTCTGAACTCACAGGCACAGTCAGCATCCTTGGGTCCGGCTACCTCTCTAGGTCCCAGCTCTCCACACTGCTGCAGCGGGCCAGGCCCTCTATCCAATGTCTTTAGGGGACACATCATACATTAACCCTAAAAACCACTTGCTTTCCCCTTTCCCTTTCCTTTGCTCAGTGATGAGGGCTTTATGTTTTTCCTCTTGGGTGTACAGACAGTGAGAACTTGAACATAAGGAAAGGTGGAAAAGGCACAGTCCAAGGAAGAGCTCTGTGACAGCATGACCTCCAGGAAGGAACCGTGTTGGGCTTCAGCTTTGACTTGCCCAGACTTGCTCTGTGACTTAGAAGGATCCCAAACTCCTCTAGCTTCCTTCCCCTCGCCTACCCAGTAAAGCTCCTAGGAACTGACGTAACCTCCCTCTTGGTCTCCCCCATCTGCTGTACCAAGACTGTATCAATATCCTTGTACGCGATGAGTTTTGTTGTAAGAACACAGGCCAGGGGAAACCCACAGACTAAGTGCTATAGGATTTCCTTGTGCAGTGTTTCTTTTTATCAGGTTTTAAAGTATCACTGGTGTAAGTCAACCCTGAAGAAGCATAGAAACGCTGTTGTATGACATGCTTCCTGGTCCCTGTGGTAACGGGACTTCAATTAGCTACCATCTCATTCACTAGGTCCTGGGAGTACATAGAAACACTGTTCCACTAAGCAGCACTGTTCCCCTTACTTTATGTCTGAAGGAGTCAAATGAACCCTTGACAACCACAGCTTTAATGCCAACGCATGAAATACAAAATTTCTTTACTGCACCTTCTTAAAATGGCTTTTTCACCCCACAGCGATGCCCACCTCAGCCTCCAGGCTCCCGCCATCCTTCGCTTGCTGGAGATCCTCAATTTTCTGGTGACAGGCTCTGAGGTCAGTCTGTAACCGAGACACCAGGTGACGCTTCGCCGCGTTACTGTCCAGCAAGCGCCGCACATCCGCCTTGAGCCTCAGGACAACCTCGTCTGGCGAGAGATCCTCGCTGGGGTCTTCCTGCTGCACACTGCTGCCAGAGAAATGGGGCGCATGAGGACTACTCCAGTAACACAGCGTGACCTGCCACCTAGACAATTACCATGTGCATATTCCAAGACAACTTCAAAGTTAGCCACACACACAGGGGTAGCCGTCACCTTTGCTGCATCCTTATGTACGAAACTAAGCGCGCTCATGCAAAGATGATGCTCAAGCTGAGCCTTGCTGTGAACTCTGACGTAGCTACAGCTGTGATGAGGACACAGCAGGGTAAGCTAAGGGCCAGGAGTGTGAGCTGTGGTGGGAAGACCTGCGATGTCACACGGCATCGAGCCCTCAAGTAGTCCCTGCTCGGGTGCCTCTCTGAAGTTGACCTGACGAAGCCTATAAGGAAAGCTTTAGGACCCACAGATTCCAAGTAACTTAAATGTGTCATAGAAAAAGTTCAATAACATTTTTAAAAACGATAAAATCCAGCACCCAAAGCACACTATCCGAAATGTCCAGCAGGCAATTAAACTTCACCAGGCATGCAAAACAATCAGAAAGACAATGAATAATAACCAGGAGGAAAATCAGTCAGCAGAGACTGACCCAGCAGTAACACATGCCCTAAGACTGG
This sequence comes from Myocastor coypus, assembly GCA_004027025.1. Classification (NCBI taxonomy): domain Eukaryota; kingdom Metazoa; phylum Chordata; class Mammalia; order Rodentia; family Myocastoridae; genus Myocastor; species Myocastor coypus. The sequence continues at coordinate 20,450 of PVJA010000940.1, forward strand.
TCAAATGTATTTCACAGGATGAGCAGAGAACTAGAAGAGACAGAAGAGGCCAGGGGCTGGGCCCAGGCTACAGCTCAGTGGTGGGCTCATCCGGCCTACGAAAGACCTGGGGCTCGAGTCCTAGACCACTACCAGCATCGCCACCAAAAAGCAAAAACAAAAATACCCAAATTAAATTTAAGGAGACATAGAAAGTTATAATGTCTTAAGTGAAAAAAATACTGGATGAAATTAAAAGCATATGAAGACGAAATGACCAATGAACATGAAAATATACAAATACTACATGATTTGACAGCCTGAAACAGAAATACTCCCGCCACAGTAAGTTTTCTGACATGTGTAAATGAAGTTCTAGAAAAGGAGAAGGGAAGGAAGAAGAATATTTGAACACCTAATGGCCAGCATTTTCCTAATATAAATAAAACTCCCATAAGACTCAGATATCCAAGCCAGGCTGTGGTGACAGATGCCTGTAATTCTAGCACTTGGGAGGCTGAGGTAGGAGAATTGGTACGAGTTTGAGACCAGCCTGGGCTACAAAAAATGAGCTCAAGGCCAGCCTGAACTGCATAGTGAGACCCTGTCTCAAAAGCACAAGAAGAAAAAAAAAATACCTTAGATATCCAATGTGTCTCAAGGAGAAGAAATGTAAAGAAAATTGATGTCAAATTCTATACTGATTTGTGGTATACTTCAGCAGACTAAGCGCTTGCTTAGGGAAGCAGAGGGGCCAGGATTCGATTCCTGGCCCCGCCTACAGCACAGGCCCACTCTGGGGCATGCTGAGCTGGCGATGGAGTCCAGGTGCGGTGGCACATGCCTGTAATCCCAGCACTTGGGAGGCACGATACAGGAAGATCACAGTGTGTATGAGCTGCATAGCGAGACCTTGCACACACACACATACAAAAAAAATTCCTACGCTGACCCTTGCCCCAGCATATATAAGATGCCAGACCAGAAGCTCTGGGGTTTAACCTCCACCCAGCGGGGCTCTGCCGCTGCCTGGGCTCATACTCCTCTCCACCTGACTTTTGTGCCCTTCTGGAACAGCGTTATTGTATCCTCCTCTTGCCACTATAGCTTGGCAATATTAATCATTGCAGGAAGCAACGTAAGAATCCACACATTGAATGGAAAATAAATTGTGGAATACTGATAAAAAAAAAGATATATATATTTTTAAAAAAAAAAGAATAACAGCTACCTGCCACAAATACAATGTTGAGAGAAAAAAAGTCAATCTAAAGAACACTCATACCTATGAAAACCCTACCATGAAAGACAATGGCTGCATCTTTCCTGGTAGGGTCCAGGTCAGTGGAAGGGTTCTGCTCTTGGCCCTTCTCTTCCATTGGGTTAAGGGGATTCTAACCAGAGGAAATGTCAGAAAAGACATTCAGGTAAAAACGAACAAAATTATCTCTTGTTCAGATGACAAGGTTTTGAACACAAAAAGTCCTTAGGAATCCACTAAAGTTATTGGAACTAGTAAACCACTTCAGCACTGTGAAAGTACACAAGACCAACAGTCACCTATATAGTCACCTAATATTAATAAGCCAACCAAAAAAACCTTTTAAAAAGTAACAAAGAGAATACAATATCCAGTAATAAATTTAATAAAAGTCTGACTTCTTTTATAACCATGTAACATTAATGAAAGACATTAACAATATAGTTTCTTTTAATTTTATGTCCAAGGATCCAAAGGCCATATTATTAAATAGCAATACCCCAATTTAGTGCAATATCCACCAAAATCTTAGCTCACTTCCTTGCAGAACTGGCAAACTGATATTAATATGCACAGAGGAATGAAAGAAAGCCAGAAAACCAAACTAATCTTGAAAAGAAAGAACATGGAGGACTCATGCTTTCTAGTTTCTTTACTACAAAGCTGTAGCAAGATGGTACAGTGCTCACATAAGAAAACACACATAGATCAATGGAACAGACTGAGAACTCAGAAAATGAACCTTTACTTACAGTCAACTAACTGACTCTCAATCACAGTGCCAACAATTAATAGGAAATTGTCTTCTCAACAAATGCTGCTGAGACAACTGGATATCCGCATGCAAAAGGATGAACTTAGATCCCCACCTCACACCATATACAACAACTCAAAACAGATACCAAGTCTAATGTGAAAGATAAAATTCTGAGGATCAAACCTAGATATAAATCATTAGGACCCTGGATTAGAGGATGATTTCATAGATTTGTATCAAAAGGATAAGCAACCAAGAAAAATGAAAGAGGTAAGCTGAACTTCATAAAATTAGGGGTTATAGGGATCAAAAAACTCTTATCAAGAAAGTAAAACAAGGGAGGGGATAGAAGGGTAGTAATGGGGAAAATGGCTACATTTTGTTTTACAAATAAAAATAAAGTACACCAAGAACTCACATAGTAGGAAGAAATATTTGCTAATTAAATATCTGACAAGGGACTTGAATTCAGAATAGATGACCAAAAGGTGACAGAGAGGAAGGTGACCAAGTGATGCAGGGAAAGGAACATAAACAAGAACTGAGATGTGTCATGTACGTAACCAAGTGCCCACAGTGAGTGTAATCCTTATGTACTGCAACCAGGACTAATAAAAAACTGAACTGCGGGTGTTGGGGGAAGAATTTTTTTTTTTTTTTTTTTAAGCACCTGCTTAAGCAAGCTTAGGCAACTGCAAGGACCATGGTTCCAAACCCAGCACCACATGCTGTGCCAGCTCCACCCCTAGGGCAGGCTGAGCCAGCCATAATATAATAATATAATATAATATGATAATATAAGTTCTGAGAATGCAAGTTTACTTAGGCTCAAATATGAGACCCCCCCCAAGGTGATTGGGTAAAGAGGTTATGGAACCAGCAATTATTAAAGACCACCCTAGACCTTGTGCCAGGGCTCCCTGGTAGAAATGGGTCCAGTGCACTGTCCCACCCTAAACTTCTTCATGAGGCCCTCATGCCCGAGCCTCTTCAGGTGAAGCCCCGGGTTCTGGGATCAGAGAGACCCCGGTTCTTTCTTCGGGACTCCTTGCGTCCCACGCCTGGATCTGAGCGAGTCGCAGAACCATTGCGTACACACAGTACCCTCAGTTTGGCTGAGCGCAGGCCAGGCCTGGGAGCACATCCAATCGCCAACTGAGGAATCCCGAGCTCAGCGCGCCCACGCCAGCTCTACGTGGGCAGGGGTCCCATCCACGCAGGCCCGGAACACCTCGCTTCCCACCCTGAGGTCTCCACGTGTGGGACCCTGGCTCCACACGGAGGTCCCTGACTCACCATGATGCCAGATGGGACGGATACCAACTCTGTGAATTCTTAAATACTAAACAAGCAACCCAATTGTAAAGCAGGCAAAAATTTGAATAGGCATACCTCCAAACAAAATATATAAATAGAAAACTGAAAGACCACATCATTAACAAATCAAAACAATGAGACACCATTTCCCAGCCTCTACGAATCCAAGTAAGCACTGGCAAAAACACGATCATCTCAACTCTCATACACAGTTGATAGGAATATAAAATGATGACACTTTAGAAAGTAATCTGACATTTCCACAAAAATATAAACACAAAGTTGCTATATGAGGCTATAAAATGCAGGCAAGTACTACTCATACAACACAACATGGACAAGCCTTGAAAAGGCCAGCAAAGTCAAAGAAGCCAATCACAGAAGGCAAACCATCCGCTTCTGTCTGTGCAAACTGCACACAGTAGGCCAATCCACAGACTGGGGGTTACCTGCAGCGGTGAGGCATGAAGAAGCCATGCAGAATGACAAGCAATAGGTGCAGGGTTGGGAGATTTTTTTATTTTGAAATGTTCTAAAATTAAGTTGTGACAGTGGTTATATATGTTCAGCTCCATGAACACACACACACACACACACACACACACACACAAACACTGCATGGTACACCTGAAATGCAGGACTTTAGGGTTATGTGAAACCTACCTCAATGAATCTAGCCCCTAAAAAAGAAAGAAATTTCAAAGGCTTAATTAAGCACAAAAAGTACTAGGAAGAAAACATCCCTTTAAACAGCTTCAAATCATAAAGCAGAGATGGAGAACTCTTACAACACAGGACATGGAACTCTACTGGGAGAGCAACTGCAAAACCGTAGCCAGCGTGCAGAGAAATGGGCACTGCCCTACGCAGGGCCGTGGTGCAGGCTCCAGGGTTGCCTGGCAATACCCACCAGCATCCTCAGCCCTGCACACCCTTCCTAGGGGCTAGGGGTTCCTCACACAGAGGCTCAGAATAAAGGTACTGCATTACTTATAAAAAAGCTTTGCACTACTAAAGTATCATTTACCTATATAGCCATTAGCACTTACATTTAACAGTATTTACTGGCACTAAAAGATATCAGTGTATGGGCCGGCAGGATAGCTCAACGGTCTAAAGCTCCTGCTTAGACAAGCTTAGGCAACTGAAGGGATCACAGTTTGATCCCTGGCACCACATGCTGTGCCAGCCCCACCCCTAGGGCAGGCTGAGGCAGCATATATATACATACATATATATATATTTCACTATGTAAATAGATATCATAAAACAGTGTATTCATTATTATGTATCTTTTATGTATCTTTTAGAACTACACAAAGCAGATAATGAGGAAGCTATATCCCCAAAATTTTTTTCTTTGACTTTTTGAGACAGGGTCTCACTATACAGTCGAAAGATACCTTGCACTCACTTTGTAACCCAGGTTGACCTGGTCTCGGACTCCAAATGACCCTCTTGCCTCAGCTTCCTGGGTTCTGGGATTATAGGAGTGTGACATCACACCTGGCTTTATACACCAAAAAAATTTTTTTTCTTTTTTTATATATTTAGAACAGGGTCTACAGGGACTACAGTCTCAGTACACAGAGTGAGCTCTTAGTGATTCTCCTGCTTTCAGACTCTGAAGTGCTGGGATGACAGGCGTAAGCCACCATGCCCAATCTCAATCCTGTCTCAGTGTGCCCTGGGGGTGGGGCCAGCACGGCACACTTGCGATCAAACCTGGGCCGTTATGCTCTGCCTAAGCAGGCACTTCAATCCGCTGAACTATCTGGCCCGCTCAGTACACCAAAATGTTAACAGTGGTTTTCGTCAATTACATTTTTAAGTTTTTGGCATTGGAAAAGAAAGTTTTGAAAATAAATAATTTTATTTATTATTAGGATGCGCCTTTGATCTATTGTCATAAAAGTGGAATCTTTGTGATTTTTCTGCATAAAACTCATAAGAAAATGTTATCATGAGAAAAATAGTAAATTCTAACCCATGGCTTTCTATAAAATACTTGAATAATAATAAATACTTGGCTCCTTCAAAACCAAGGCAGTCAAAAAGGAACTGAGGAACCATGACTTCGAACTGAAGTGTGGGGGGCCCGGCAGGATGGCTCAGTGGTCTACAGCGCCTGCTTAGGAAAGCTTAGGCGGCTGCAGGGACCGCAGTTCGATCCCCGGCACCACATGCTGCACCAGCCCTGCCCTCAGGGCAGGCTGAGCCAGCCATAAAAAATAAATAAACAAAAATTCTGAAACAAGAAAAAAAAAAAAAAACAAAAAACAAATGAAGTGTGGTCCCCTGGGATTCCAGACAAAAAAAAATAAAAAAGAGACGTGACAGAAAACTAGGCAATTGGAATAACTATAGATATCAAGTAGAAACCACAGCAATCTGAACAAACGAGGCATGAGAGTCACTACTGCCCATTCATGGAAACAAATGTACCCTAATACCGTAAGATGTTAGTAAGGAGAAATGGGGACTATGTTTATAGGAACTCTCTAAGAATACATTTTTCTGTAAATCTAAACTGTCCTCAAAAAAAAATATTAAAAACAAACAAAAAAAAATATTAAAAACAAACAAAAAAAAGTATCAGTTAAAATCTTTATCCTCCATTTCAGATGATTTCAAACAGTGTCAGAATATTGTATGTGCAGAGAAAAAGAACAAAATATTAGGAAGATTTTTTTTTTTTTTTTTTTTTTGTGGTACCTGGGAGTGAACTCAGGACCCTATGCTTGCCAGACAAATGCTTATTCTACTGAGCTATCACCCTGACCCTTAGAATTATTTTTTTCTTTTTTTGGGTACCAGTAATCAAACTATTGGTCCTGTGCTTCCCAGGCCAGCACTGTGACACTAAGCTAGATCTCTGGCTCCTAAGGTAGATTTTTTAAAAGATGTTATAAAGTGAGCTTCTTGCGGCATTCACATGTAAGTTTTCCATATGTATTGGGTGAGTACATCTATATATCTAAAATTCACCTATTTAAACCATTCTTTTTATATGGAAGGAAATGAAATATAAAATAGCATAATAGGAGAAAGGCTAACTTGGGCACTTATTTTGCTAAGTTAACAAATTAGGCCTCCCTCATTTGTTTTCTGCTGGAATGCTGACCACTGAAGTAGCACAGCCTGTACTGCTGCAGGAAACCAAGTTGGACAGCAGAAAAAGTTCTTGCTCAATTAACTCTCACTGCTTCCCATGAGAGGGACAGGCAATGCAGTACCCAACCCCAGGGAAGACTCACTGCGAAGCCCGATGGAAGCTGGTTCCCCTAAATCCAAATAAACTGTGGCCCCGCATGAAGCCTGCTGAGAAGAACCAAAGGGAAAAGGCATCCCACTTGCTAAATGTTTATTATTTGAGCTTAGCAGCCAACTATAGTATGAGTGAGAGGAAGCTGTCTGAGAGCTGCGTGCAGATTTAGCTACTCAAACTCCAGGGATGTAAAATACAACACTGAGGCTGAGCCCTTAAAATTTACTAGGCAGTAGCTTAAGAGAGGTGGTAGCCGGGGCTAAAGGCTCAGAGGCACTAACACAGGTCAGTGATTCAAAAGCCGCTTAAGCCGACAAGACTGCAAACTCTCAACTCGGGGAGAACAGTGGCTTTGCCTTACCCTAGGACCCACAGGACAGCGGGAGATGGGGACAAAGCCCTTCTCTCTGCACCCTTTCAACTGAAGCTTAGAGTAATGGTTTGCATTTCCACAGAGCCAAGTTATTGCCTGTCAGGCTGCCCTGTGGCTGAGGGTAAGTTCTGTGTTCGTCCCTTACCCTGCATTTCCCGGGAGGTCTTCTCATCAAGCTTTCATGACCAGGGCCCTGCTGCTGCTACTCTCCACCTGCCCTGCTGACCGTACCCACTGCCAGCACTACTAGCACAAGGGTTTGAGTCTCAGCTGATAACTCACTGGCCAGTGCTTCATGATTAAGAAACACGAAGCTCCAAAGTAGCACAATGTATTTGGGAGAACATTGTAATACACGGCTAGTCAGTTCCAGGGCCAACCATGGCACAGAATAAAGCAAAACAGAATGTCAGAAGTCTTTTCTGGCACAAACTATAGCTTTAATCCTCAAAACTAAGAGGTGTAAAGAAGACAAGTTTCCAGGGAAAAAGCTCTAGCATGTAAATATGAATACCCAGAAAACAGCACCTGGCCTCTACAGCTGTGGTTCAAATCCCGGTGCTGCTGCAACATGACTGATTGTCTTCTTAGGCAGAGGACTTCAGCTCTGCGAGTGCCAGTTTTCCAACCCTAACATGCCAGATTGAGGATCAAAAAGTTTTTACAAATTCTATGCTGCACTAAAAGTAGATGAATATAAAATCAATGGCACACTGTAACCAATCACCTATTCAATAACAGTAGCAGTTATCCTGTAAGTGCCCAGTATGTGCTAGCACATGGTACCTGAGGCTCTTACCTTCATTATCTATCTTAATCTCTACATTCACCTCCAAGATATATCAAGTCTGAGAAGGAAACAGACTCAGAAAAGCCAAGAAACTTGCTCAAGGCCAGTCAGCCAGTGAGAAACGGAGAAACTAGAGTTGAAAACAGGCCGGCCTAAAGCCACGCTTCCTCACTGGCCCCTCAGAGGTCACCCAGCACTGACGGGAAATAAGACATCCCGGACAGCGGGCTTTCCAGATGACCACGTTGAACTTTGAAGGTTTATGTAAATCAGTCTTTAAAATGTACCACACGCTTCCTCTTGGCTTTAGTTACCTAAGGTTCTTCCACAAGTTGGGATCATAACTCGACACTGATGTCGACCATGGCATAAGGCTACCTGTCTTGTCCCAGGCTCCCATGGTCTCTCCTTGCTAAGGGGCAGCTTGTCTGACCTGGACGCAGGAAAAACCGCTGCTGCCAGCTTGGAAATAAGGCTGTGCACTGGGTGCACATGAACCCACAGCACCATCGTGGCCCTAAGAGCTTCAAGGTAGCTCCCATTAAAAATACCACGATGTCCTCTCTGCTCCCTTCTCTCAGGAAGCTGTGATCTATAGAAATGAGAGAATGGACGGACCTAGGTAAACTGCAAAGTAATGTCTTCTTTCACAAAACTGTCTTACCACTTAAGGGATTTCCACTTACTGAATTTCATCTTACAGTTCTAAAAACAGAAAGACAGTATTAAAACACCTACCCTCTAAAGCCTATTGTAGAGCAAACTCTTCAGGAGACTTATGTCTGTTTAGTTGCTTAATACCTGAAACACAATATATATTAAACACTGTCACTAAACAGTAATGCAGTCATGTTTTTGTAAACTCAGATCTAATCTACACGCAGATAGTGTAATGGAGGCCAAATTCACTTAAACACTTCCTCTAGCCTAAATGAACTCTTCCTAGAAGCTCATCTCTGGTCCTGAACCAACACTGCTACAGCAGATTAGGGCGCTGCCCGACAGCTGGCGAGTGGGTGAGACCTGTCAATCATGAGATCCGCAGGCAGCCCAGCCCTGCACCTGGGACCAATCAAAAAATTTTATCTTCAGTTCTTCTGGTACAAGACCAAGCAGGTTTTTGATAGGACGGCCCACATCTGACGTAAGCACGGAGGAAACAAAAGATGGCAGTCATTATGCACTGTCTCTCGCCCTGCATGGCATACTCCTTTTCTACCTTTAATAAAAGCGAAGCTCGTCGTCTTTGTTCAGGACAGGAACCTAAGAGAACCTCTAGGAGTCCATGGTACCCCAGACCCCAGTAACAAAAGCAGGAAAGGGAAAGGGTGAGTCCTACTTTGCACGTCAAATGTTCACAAGAAACAGCAAATGGCTGCTCCTACATAAGCCACCTTCCTTCTCCCTGCCTAGATGAATGCAGGCCATGTTCTGGTACTGTACGCCCAAGGCCTGGCACAGCCTCTCCCACACCGCAAGGGTTTCCAAAGTCCGTGAGGATGGACGGAAGGCCTGCTTGCTCATTTATTCATCCTTTAAGTGTTTAATATTGCGCTTCTACCACCACTGCTCCCTCCCTGCCATGCTTGGGAGGGATGAAGCTGTCTCTTCCATGAGCTTGCTCAGTGTTAGGCAGTAGCATAGAGATAAGACTCCCCGCTATATATGTATCTTATCTCTGTTTCACAGCTGGACCTCATGGCGAGGTTCCAAGGAAAAAGCGATGGTGCTCACCATGGATCAGTAAAGGCAAGGTATCCAGCTGGAGCATACCCAAAGGGTGTCCTTAGCGTAAGAACAGGACGCCCTCACCCGACAGTGAGAGCAGATGCAAGGCCCAGAATCTTCTCCATGCATTTTAATGACACTACCTTTTACCTTTGTGGAGCTGTGGTAGCTTTTGAAGTACTGAAGGCAGAATAGTCAAGAACCTCAGGTTCCTTTCACTCTAACTTCAGACATTTACACACTGGTACACATTATGGATGCCACATTGCTCCACACCCAAGGGTCTCTCTGTCTAGCTCTTCCACGCCTGGTGCCCATCTCCCGCTAGCACCAGCTTCATTCACCACGTGGGCTCTTCTACACTGAGCTAAAATATTCCCTCGATACCTGTGAACTTTGGATTTTTTCCAGTTGACTTTTTTAATACCCAGATCAACATATGATTCACTGAGTTCCACGTTTAATTCTCCTTCAGAGTCACTTGGAAGTATTCCTAGCTTTGCAGCAGATTCATACAGAGAGATTTCATCTTTCAGTTCTGTTAATTCCTCCTAGAACAGAGAAGTACTAAAGATCATTCCCATTACTCGCCCGAATGACAAAGCCAGCTGTTCTATCTGCCTCAGCTTTTATTTTTTATTTATTTATTTTTTTTTATCTGCCTCAGCTTTTAAACCACAGGCACCAGAATGTGTCTTTAAGCACACATTCACTGTTTGCATGCTGGTCCTTGCGGACCGCCAGCACCTATATTCAACACACCCTCTCCTCCCCTTCTTTCCCCTCCCCTCTGTCTTTCCCATTTGTAAAATATCCATCTCTTGTCCCCTTTATCTATCTCCTTGTTTCCTATTTCCTATCTTTTATGATCTTTTTTATGTATACTTCAGTTTCTCATTGAAGAGAAACCATGTGATACTTAAGCTTGGGGGTCTGACTGTCTTTAACACTGTGGGTTCAAGGCACAAGCATTTTCTCTTAAATGTCTTTAGCTTATCCTGCTCTGTGGCAAAGCAGTACACCACTGTATGTAAGTGCATTTCCTCTAGCCATTCATCTGCTGATGGACCCACAGCTACTGTAGGTTATGCGGTATGCTCAGTATCCTCCCCTTTCAGTGGCAAACATCAACAGCACTGCAGAAGATGTGCAAGAATGGCAGCTAAAGCAAACATTCTACACACGTGCAGATAAACATTCCTGGGAAAGACGGAAGGCAGGGCCGTGGGGAAGGGCGCTCCTGGGCTTGCACACCCAGCAGCGTGGGTGAGATGGTGAATGACTCCCGTGTGCTGGCACAAAGGCCCGACCACCTCTCTCATGTTGAGAATGCCAAGAGTCTAATGCTGATATGGCCCTGCCACCTGGTTACCCAGAGTGCCCTGAAGGAAGCACTCACCTGCAGGGCCTTGTTCATGCTTTCACTCAGCGCATGTGCCTTCTGGGCCTGCTGCAGCTGGAGCCGCAACTGCGCCACCTCCTGGATGGAGCCTGCGGAGACAGGGCACAGGACAAGCTTAGCACAAGGGATGAGCACCTGTGAGCCTGTGACAGGCAGAAGGCTGCTTCCAGGAGATTCTCAGGGCTGCAAAGGGGTCAGGTGGGTCCCAGGCTCCCCGCCCACAGCAGGGGGTGCGGGGTGGCAGCAGCCACATCTCCAGACCTTAACACTCCCTGAGGGTCTGCAGTGGGCATGCCACAGCCCAGTTCATAGAAAGCCAAAGAAAAATATTCTTTGGCGTATGGAGCACATCTCTTCCCTCCAAAAAGAAAGTAACATCTTGCTGGCTCCCGCATCTTCCCAAACGCTTCTGCTAACACCACTCTAAGCTCCACCTAATGAAGTATGCTAACACTGTGCTTCCGGAGGAGGGCAACCCAGCATTCTCAGTGTGCTGGGAGGCTCTCATTGAAAAGGGACTTGACTGAGCCTCTCCAAGGAAAATGGCCATCTCAGAATCAGTGAAATGAAGTGATCACGACACATACGCAGCTAAAAATAATCTTATTTTCAAAGCCTGTAATGGCCAAGAGAAAAGCTCATCAAGAAATGCAACTAATCGAATACATAATTAGGGTGCAGTGCCAGACAGAGTATGGCCCAAACTGGGTCCCCATCAAAACATCCATGAGGTGTGATTGAAAACTTCGGGGAATAGTAAAAATTTTACAAATTTAGCACTGTGGAAGACATGATGTCCTCGTTTTTTGTTTTGTTTTGTTTTGTTTGTTTGTTTGTTTTTTCTTTTTGCGATGAGGATTCGCTATGCAGTTCAGGCTGGCCTTGAGCTCACTTTTATAGCCCAGGCTAGTCTCAAACTCACACCAAACCTCCTGCCTCTGCCTCCCAAATCCTGGGGTTACAGGTGTGCGCCACCACGCCCAGCTCGTCCACCTTGCACATATCCTGTGGTTCTTGCTACTGCTGAAGTGGTTCTGGAAGGCCTCTAATTAAGTGTCTTCAGTTGTGCCGCTCTGGCCACCCTGGCATCCCGAAGTGGTCTACAGTGCTTATGACTATGAGGAGGAATAGGAGGCACAGGGTGTCAGATCTGGTGGATGAGGTGGATGAGGAAATGCCCTCATATTTCGCGGGCCTGTACGGCCCTCATGTGGCAGCTACAACACCACTCAGTGCATTTTTGATGAAGCCTCATGAAGACATTCACAAGTGGCGTGCAGAACCACTTCAGAGGGTAGCAAGAACCATGCAGTCGGCATTTCTGAAGGGAGGGAAGTTTTTTACTTTTCCTTTTTTTTTTTTTTTTTTTTCCTGGTAGTAGGTAGAGAACTCAGGACCTTGCACTTGCTAGGCAATGCTTATGCCACTAAGCTATCTCCCAGCTGTTAAGTATTTTGAGTGATTTGTGGCAATGTGTCTTTCACTAGCAACAACACTTTTTTTTTTTTTTTAATTTTTTTTTCTTGTTTCAGAACCTTTATTTGTTTATTCACTCATTTTTATGGCTGGCTCAGCTGGCCCCGAGGGCAGGGCTGGCACAGCATGTGGTGCCGGGGATCGAACTGTGGTCCCTGAAGCTGCCCAAGCTTTCCCAAGCAGGCGCTTTAGACCACTGAGCCATCCCGCTGGGCCCAACAACACTTTTTAATTTGAAATCTTCACATATTCCTCGATCACCAATGTGGCTGCCTGGTGCTCCCCTAGCGGGGAGCTGACCACGCTTCTCACATCCCAAGCCCAGCTTTCGCATGCACTTAGGAACGACTGACCTAGCTGTACAGCGTGAGCGCTTCACCAAAACCTACACAGGCAGTGTACATGTCTAGAGGGAAAGCAGTGTCTGCACGGATGTTTGATTACTGCCATTATCCTAACATCACTTTATTAAAAATAATAAGAAATACAACGGGCACAGTGACAAGCACACCAGTAATCCCTCTGAGAAGTGGAGGCAGGAGGATGACAAGCTGGAGCCCACTGTGGGCAACTTAGCCAAACAAAACATACAAAAATTTTTAGAGGGCTAGGAATATGCAAAGCCCTGTCAATCCCTAGTACCTCTAAGTAAATAGATAAAAAGCTGCTAGCACAGAAAGGAATATGTTGCCTCAAACCTAGTCTCATGGAGACCATATCAGAAATCTTTTTTTTTCTCGTTTTTCAAGATAGCATCTCACTATATAGCTCAGGTTGGCCCTATGCTCAGGGATCCTCCTGCCTCAGCCTCCTGAGTGCTGGACTAATGGGCAAACACCACACTCAGCATATCAGAAATCTTACATGGGACAAAAATGTAATTCTTCCCTGAATAGGTAAATATCTATTGCACTTAGGGGAAAACATATTGAATAGATTCTACAAAAGAATAAAGCCATATGATCAAATACTGGGTCCAAAAATATACAACAGAATTTTGGAATCATTCTCTGCTTTCAGGGATAGAATGTATGTTTTAACATATATTGTAGATTTCACATGTCTGCTTTAGAATATTTTCAGTAATGTACAGTACACGGAAGCAGGAGGCTACATACATGTGTATAGCCCTTCCTTCTGAAGAAACATGTCCAAACTTTAATAATACTTTTCTCCAAGTAGTAGGGTTGTTGGTTATTTCTATTTGGCCACCTTGACCTGTCTGCATTTTCCAAACTACTTAATAAAGCATGAATTACGTGCATAACTACCTATCTCTAAAGAAAGAATGTGCAGCCCTGCCTGCACTACTGGCTGGGCCACAGGCATCATACCTGACTGCAGCAGGTGGACACACTGCTTCTGCGTCTCCTCCAGGCTCCGCGACAGCCTGCTGATGACCTCGGTCTTCTCTAGCCTGGTGGCTTCCTGGTTCCTTTCCAGCTGCTTCACATGATCTTTTAAGCGACAACAGATGTCTTCCTAAATAGAAAAAGGAGTTCAGGACGTCATTTGCACGATGAGCCCTAAGAAATGAGAAGCAGGGTACTTGCTGCTCCATCACTGGACTTTTTGGTCAAATACAAAAATCACCACAGGACACAAGTGCAAATGTCCAGGAGCCAGAGACCACACCTCCTGAGACTCACTACCTGGTCAGTTTTTTCTTTTGTAATTATGCTAGTAAGGCACAAATTAGCCAACATGTAAAGGGCCCTCTGCTCCACAGCCTCAAGACACTGTTCTTATAAATGTACATTTTATTGTAACAAAAGAAACACATCATGCTCCCATTTACACTTTATGCTGTCATGCAAGTACAGCAGACACACCAGGCAGAGCACCCGGAGCCACACATGTGTTCACGTCTCCTAACCTGGGGCAGCAAGGCCCCAGGTACATGGAAGTTCACATGCTCTGAGAAGCCAGATGCATGTTCTGTTTGGAGCAGCCAGAAACAATCTTTCTCTCCTCTGAGCTTCTTGTAATCTGTTTCTGTTTAAATTGATCTGCTTCTCGTGTTTCTCTTTTGGCCTTGCAGACTTATTTCTCTTAAACTGTCTCCTGGGGCCAGTCTGCCTTGCCCTGCACACGGCAGGTGCTACAAATGAACACATGAAAAATAAATGACAAAGGAGCAAGGGAGAGGAAGGGAGAATGAATATGTGTATATCTCTGTGTGTGTATGCGTGATGGGACAGGGATGCCAGGGTGAGGGGCCAGGGCGCAGTCCAGTGGGACTGACAGCCTAGAAGGCACAAGGCAGGCCCAGGTTGGTTCCCAGCTCTATGAACGCATAGGTGGGCGGACAGTCAGACGGATGGATGGGTGGGTAGGTGGATAAATGGATGCATGGATGGATGAATGGATGGACTGATGGACAGACAGATGGATGGACAGATGGATGGAAAGAACGTATATACACAGTCTATTCAAGTTCCTCCAAAGAAAATGCATTTGCAAATCATGAGCAGAGTGAATTCCACACATCAGAAGCAGTAGTCACCTCTCATCCCAAGGGTTACAAAGGCTGAATTCCAGGCAAGTGGGAGGTGTGGGAGAAGGGGAAGGAGAGGAGTGAACCAGGTAAACTGCTGAAATTTCCTGAAAAATACTTTTAAAAGCAAACAGAATTATCAGAGGACTACCAGGAAAGAGCATTGCAACAGGGAGAAAGCCATAGGCCTGCAGTGCCTGGGCTACAGCACACACGAAAGCCCAGTGATGCGGGCAGGGTGCAAACTCAGGCCATTCCCAAAGACAGAGCAAGACACAGCTCAGGCAGAGGAAGGGACTCGGGAAGGCCTCATTCTAACTGAAAAATTCATGTGAATTTTGTATTCTATTTCATGAGGTAGCTCTGTTTGCTTTACATTTTTTCTGCCAAGTTTTCAGGCAGAATGAGCTTCTGGAAACCGGGTCATGTTTGCTCAGCTCTGCAAACCTCTTGGCGCAGTATTGCAGACTCAGGCCCAGCTTGAGCCACCAAGCCTCGAGGGCCAGGGGAGCCTGCAGCCCCACGGCAGCATGCACTGTGGCCTTGTGAACATACATGCAAGAAAGGACACAGACACACAAGTGATGAGAGCCTGGGAAGCAAGAGTAAGAAAAGTGCTCAGCAGATTGCCATGGATTTGATCACCGGGCCTGCCTTGCTGGCCCCACCCCTGGGGCATGCTAAGACAGCAAGTGAGACTGGGCAGGGTGGCACATGCCTGTAATCCCAAATCTTGGGAAGCTGTAAACAGGTGGATTACTACAAGTACAATCTAGTAATGAGACCCTGAACATCCTTTCCCTGTAGACCCTTCTCTAAAATACAAAATAATAATAATAATAATGATAATGATAAGAGGAGGAGGAGGAGGAAGAAGAAAAGTTCAGGCAAAGATGGACCTTGGCAATAATTTGGCTCTAGCAACTGGACTGTGGCCTGCTCTGTTGCCAACTTAGGGAGACAGATTATCTTCATAAAGTTAGATTTTCCTAACAAAAATAAAGATGAACATTCTATCTATCCCATGATTAGCTGGTGTGAGAACGCTTAGTTCAGTACTAAAGGGGCAGGCATCTGTTAAGACTGCACATGGCAAAAGTGATGGTAGAGATGCTGGCTGGATCTGTGGAAGCAGAGAGAACTGAACAGCGCTCCAGCAGGGGAAACTGAGGATTAAACAGACACAAAGAAGTCTCTTCAGTGGCAGCAAAGCCTTCAAAGTAGAGGCCCTACGTGCCACATGAAAGGACAGGTAGCATGTAGACCAAGTGAAGGCCACGGCAGAAACCAAAGCCCACGATCTTACGGTGTCTAGCCTAGAAAAAGGCACTGCCAAGGAGGCCATCTGAGAGTGCGACAGCCTGGCTCTAGAGGTCACACCAAAGCCACAAGGGTACAGAGGCCAGGCTTGCCAGAGGTGGCTGACCTAGAGTGGGTACATACGGCTCAAGAGTGTGGTAACTATACTGGTCCACTGACTGGTTTATCACAGCTCTACATGTGGATACTGGAAACAGCACCTGGACATAGGTGACCTCTAGGCCTGTAGCCTGGCCAGTTTCCTGGCTAGATAAAAGCCTGAAAGGCTCACTGCTATCATTTCCCACCTGCCCTGCCATGGATTATTTCTCCTGTGCCATGCCCCTCCAGTCTGGGATCTAGCTGACAACCGACCGAAATGTCTAAACCTACATCCTTTAATTTTGTCCCCACCAGAGAACTAAGGCAGAGATCTTAACATGATACCTCCACAAGTGAAGGATGGTAGAAGACAGTTTAGAGAAATAACTAGAGATCTTACTGGGACCAGGACACTTCTCCAAATGGGAGGACACAGCCAGACAGAGTGTCTACTAGAGTTACATCCATGCTCCACCCTGGAGGAGATCCATGTGGTCCATGGACTCCAACTCAAGAGGATCTCAGCCAGAGTACAAAGGATCCCTATAATATGTTGTGCGGACCACCCTTTCTACACAAAGAAGATGTCGTAAGGAGAATACTAAATTAGTTTAAGCCTTATATTTTTTCATATATATACTTGTTACATGGATTTAAAAAAAAAAAAACGTATCATGGATTGCTACTCATTTCATTTCATGGCATTAGACAATCTCTTGTTGAATTTTGACTTTCAACTATAATTAATTATAATTATAATTCATTCATGATCAAAACTAGGTCTTGAGAGGAACTTACGAAGTTAAACAGAGGGAAGAAGAGGAAGAGGGTGAGAGGGTGAGAGAGAGAGATAGAGAGACAGAGACAGACAGAGACAGAGACAGAGACAGAGAGATTGAAATCTAAGATCTAAGTCTACTACATATTTAACAGTGAAAAGTTGAAACTTGTCCACAAAGTCAGGAATTCGGCAAGGGTGCTCCTGTTCACCAGTGCTTTCCAACATCATGCTAGAATTTCAAACCAATGCAGTAAAGCGATAAAAAACTGAAGGGTATACAAATTGGGAGGGAAATTTATACATGATTGTAACAGTTACGGGATAGAAGGTTGAAAAAATAGCGAACCATATTCCTATGGACCAGCAACAAGCAAGCAGAACTTTATATTAAAACATAGTACCATTTACACTAACAGCTCTAAGATGAAACACTTAGGTATAAATCTACAAAAGTCTAATGAAAGAAATCTCTGAAGCACTACGTAGAGTTAGCAAGATAGCTCAATGGATTAAACACCTGCTTAGGCACGTGCAGGGACCAGGGTTTGATCCCTGGCACCACATGGAGCACTGGCCCCACTCCCAGGCACACTAATTGGCCACCAAGACCAGGCGTGGTGGTGCACACCTATAAACACAATGTTGGGGAGGCTGATAACAGAAGGATCACTATAAGTCCAAGCTGTGTAGTGAGACCATGCACAAAATACAAAAAGGTACAGCCTAAAGGTACAGCAGTCCAAGATCAGGACAGAAACAATCTTATCAAGGTATCACTTTTTCCCCACTTTATACAACCAGTGGCAATGCCAACAAAAGCCCAACAGGTTATTTTGTGGATATAAACTAAATATCTAATATAATTATATGAAGGCAACCATGCAATGTTTACCACAATTGCAGCACGATGTTATTTTCAAAGGTAGTACTATCAAGCAAGAGTGTGAGGTTGGAGGGAATAAAGAATACAGGGACTCAGGTACCAGAAATTCCTTCATCCTGGCCCCAGGTTCCCATGTCACGGGCAGCTGTTCCAGTAACCCACACAGCTCAGCCTTCTGGGTGTCCAAAAAAGGCCTCCATCTACTTTAATGTGACAGTGCCACCCTGTGTTTGCCTGAAATTAATATAAACAAGCTTGTACCTAAGTAATAGTTTTTAAAAATAAAATTAAAGTTTAAGAGCATCTCCATTCTACCTGGCTGAATATCCTACAGACTCTCCCAGATGTTGGCAGTGTTCAATGTTCCCCACCTCTGTGTCCCACCGTGATCAAGCACATACTATTTTTCTAGGAATAAATACATGACTGGCAAAAGTAGACCTGTAAGAACTTCTGAAGACATACACATATAAAAATAAGATGGCGGGGGCCTGGCAGGATGGCTCAGTGGTCTAAAGTGCCTGCTTGGGAAAGCTTGGGACAGCTGCAGGGACCACGGTTCGATCCCTGGCACCACATGCTGCGCCAGCCCTGCCCTCATGGCAGGCTGAGCCGGCCATAAAAATAAATAAACAAGCAAAGTTCTGTAACAAGAAAAAAAATAAATAAAAATTTTAAAAATTAAAAAACAAAGATGGTGTATGTGCAGTGATTGCCCTCAGTAACATAACCTCGCACAGCTCTCTCTAAAAGCGTGGAAAACTAAGTCAGCTACATTAAGTCAAAACTAATAGCCAAATTCAGGAAGAATATTGGGGCAGCAGGATGTTCTGCACCTTCACACCTTATTTTCTCCCTTTCCTTGGAGAAAATATTAGTTAATTCCAAAATATTAAATATTAATTCCAAAATACTAGGGAAAATGAATTCTCAAATTCTATGCATTTAAATGATGACCTAGGGTTTCAAAGCACAAGTAACCCTGCTACCTAATTCAACCTCAGCTATTGTATTCTACACAGAACTAAATGACTACAAAATGCCCAACTTTCAAATCTCGGCTGGGTTTAGGTCAGGTCTCCTTCTCTACTTTACACATGACACTGTTAGCTGGGTACCCTTTACCCTAAATGTTCCGATTTTACCATATCTGAATGAACACCTCACACATGCTGGGCCCAAGGTCATACCACACGGCCCTTTTGCACACACACGTTCTGACTACAACCTGTCACATGGGGTCAGGGGTGCCACTTTCCACTGAGTGGCCATGTAACCCACACGGAGCTTCTTGGAGTTTTGATGTTCAGACTGGAAATTCTCAACCTGTATTCTCAAAGTTACCTCTCTCCCTGAAAGCCACTTACCAACAGCCCTAATTGATGGATAAACTCCCTGACACTGGGAGGCCTGTGGGAGGCTTTCTAGGGGTTCAGACCCCAGGGCCACCAGCACCCAGCACACACCTCTGGGACCTGTTCTAGGACAACACAAACAAGAGGCACAGAAGAATAACGGGCTAGTAACGAACCTAGAGGGAGTACCAGCCAGGCAACCCTATAGAAAGAAGGGCTCCCGCCCAAAATTACACCTTCAGGATGCAGCGGTAGGTGCACTGGCCCTGAGGTTGTACTTATAATCCAACACCTGCTAAAGCCCCCGAGATGTCTGTGTGAGTAACCGCAAAAGGTCGGGCACATCACCAGCTTTTCCTGCTGGCAACAGTCCGAGAGCGTCCCAACCTGCTCCTTCAGGGCCGCGACGGTGGCGTCCAGACGCTCCTGCAAGGATGACACCTGCTCCTCATACTTCTTCGTGAGCCCCGTAACAATGCTCTCGTGCTGCTCTCTGGCGCGCTGCAGGGCCTCTGAGTGACGCAGGGCCAACAGCTGCTGCTTCAAGCTCTCCAGAGCCATCTCGGTGGTCCGGGACTTCTTGAGCATCTGGAGAACACACACAGGTGCCCGCATGGGCAGCATCTTAGCTCTGCTCCGCATGGATTCTAAAACATACAACCCTTTAAAAAGAAGAAAGAAGGGGTTCTTGTCCTTTCTTCAAAGACTGGTAAAACCAGCCAATGATCATTTGCTAAAAGCAAAGATGGAAATGGGGTTGTTTATGGATTTTTTGAGACAGGATCTCCTGATGTTGCTTTGAACTCAGAGCTCAGGCAATGCTCCTGCCTCAGCATCCCCTCTCAAGTAGCCAGAACCACAGGCCTGCATCACGAGGCCCTGCTAAAACAAAGGGCTGAAAGCCTAGTGGGTACTGCAGGTGAAATAACAGCCCCTAAAGAGTTTCCTAATCCCCCAAACCTGTGAGTGTATTCTGTTACAAGGCTAAAAAAAAAATCTAAAAGTTGCAGATGGAATTAAAGTTACTAATCAGATGGTCTTAAAACAAGGATTATTGACACAGGGTAGCACAAAACTATAAACCTAGCACTTTGGGAGGTGGAAGCAAGCGATCACAATTTTGAGGCCAAGCCAAGGATATAGCTCAGCAGCTTAAGCACTTGCCTGGTGAATGCAAGGTCATGAGTTCGAATGCCAGTACTGAAGGAAAAAAAGAACTGAAGCCAATCTGGGCAACTTAGTAACTTAGAGAGACCCTGTCACAAAATATATATTTTTAAAAAAAGGGCTAGAGATACAGCTCAGTGCAAAAGACTTGGGTTTAATCCCCAGTACCACAGAATAAGAGAGATAGAGACACAGGCTGAGAGAGAAAGAGCCACAGATACTCCTGTGCTACCCAGGCAGGTCCACATGACCACAAGGGGCTACAAGGGAGGACAACCGAGGTAGAAAAGTCAGAACCAAGCACACACAATAGAAATGGAAAGGGCTGGGGAGATTGCTCCGAGGCACAAGTGCCTGCTGGGCAAGTGCAAGGTCGTGAGTTCGAACCCTGGTCCCACAAAAAAAAAACAAAAATAGAAATGGATAACAGTGTAAGAAAATGTACTCTTTCCAGAGACCCAGAGAGCACTGCCACCCTGCTGGCTTCTAGGTTTTAGACCAGTTAGAAAGACCTCTGCCAGACTGCGGACCAACAAAACTATGAGAGCAACTGGAATTGCCTCAAAACACTGACTCTGTAGTGACCTGTGGTAGCCACAATAGCAGACACATATTTGGTGATTCTGTTACCTTTAGTTTATGCTATTCTCCTTTTGAAACAGATACAATTTCTAACTGAGGTAAGATTACAACTTTATAGCCTTCTAGGGGGGCAATTTCACATTTTAATCTAATAAACGCATCCATTTCCAAAGAGTTAAAAGTAAACCACAGCAGAACAGAGGAAAAAGCAGAGACTTGAGAAAAGAAAACCTGTGAGCAGTGGCTGGCTGACAGGGTGACAACAAGCTATGGAAAGTGTGCTGCAGAGAGGAACAGACCTGCACGCGCAGATGAAAGCTATGCCCTGTGGAGTGGAGGGCAGAAAGGGAGCCCTCAGGGTCTGGCGGGTCATCACGACCTGCACGGCCGCACAGGTAAGGGGGGCCACTGGAAGGCTCTGTACAAGGGAAGCACAGAATCAATGTTGCAGAAAGATTACCCAGGAGGCTGTGGGAGGATCTGTGGGAAGCACAAAGACTAGACACTAAGAGCCTGACCACAGAAGGGGGAACCCTGAGGAGACGGAGAGTCATGAGCAGAGCTTCGAGGTGGCTGATGGGGAAAGGGAAGACAAGAGCAGAGGCCTCAGGATGTCCGAGGAAGACTGCCCTCCTCTCAGATAAGAAGAAAAGCCAGCCTGAGGTAGAGGAACCTACAAACCTCTATCTAAACAGTCCTAGTCTTCTAGGCATTTCACAGTACATAAAACTGTCACTTTACTTTTTACCACACAGAACCTTAAAATATTTACCTTTTCTTCATTGACTTTTAATGCTTGTATTTGGGTCTCCAGTGCTGTGATTTGTGCTTCTAGCTGCATCTCCCTTTCTTTCCCATCCTGAAAGAGCTTCTGCGATTCTCGGAGGCTGAGGGCCAAGCCATCTTTCTCATCTAGGACATTTAAGAGGCTTTTATAGATAACAGGTTGCTGTACAGGGACTGTAATCACCACAGTCCTGCTCAGCTCTGTATCAAGTGTTATGGACTTAAATTCTTTTCACGGAAATCAACTTTAGTTGACCAGAGAAAATTAGAAGAAGAAAAAAAAAAATTATTAAAGAAATACTTGAATGACCCAAAAAATATTTTAGAGAATCAGCATCAACGCCTTGAAAATTATTATTGTATGCCCTTTGGGGCCAAAAGATTCCTCACAATTTAGCATTTGTTTAACTGAGAAGCTACGTAGGAGCAAAACCTTGCTGATCAAGACTGTACCTGGGGCTGGGGAGATAGCTCCATGGCACGAGTGTCTGCCTAACAAGTGCAAGGTTGTGAGTTCAAACCCCAGTCCCACCGAAAAAAAAAAAAGACCGTACCTGAGGACCCCTCATCTCCAAAATGTACTTGACATCAACTCTTTAATTTACTCCGTCTTAGAGTGTTCCACAACTTTGCTCTAAGAGCTCACAAGCTCTCTCAAAATCACTTTTGTGAGCATCACAGAGAAAGAGCTGGTCACTATCCATTTAATTGGAAATGAGCTGGAGTTCTGTCACAAAATTATTACACAAATCCAACTCAGACACTGACTAAAACTAGAGCAGGAAGAGGGCAGCCATCAGGCATGGCCAAGGTGGCACAGCTACCACACTTCCGTCCCACCTCCTGCCGGGCTCACCTGCAGGCCCAGACAGCACTGCCTGAGAGCACTGTGGAAGACAGCCCTTATCCCAGGTAAGCACCCAAGAGCCAGCGGCAGGGCAGGGCAGGTTGCTCTTAGCACAGATGAAGAATGGCTGGGGATTCTGCAGGTGAGGGAGAAGGTGGCAAAATGGAAGGAATGAAGGAAGGAAGGAAGGAAGGAAGGACGGAAGGACGGAAGGAAGGAAAGAAGGAAGGAAGGAAGGAAGGAAGACTAGGACCACAAAATGTGGATTCTGGAGGGAAGCGAGCCAAGTGAAAACTCTGATGCTATGGGCAGGAGTCTCTGACCAGGGAGGTTATTAGAAGTGAAAAACAAAGATAAAACCTAAAAATGCAGAACAAGGTTACCAGAAGCAAGCTGCCAGCTGCACTACAGTCCATGAATCATATGCCCAGCCCTTCCTGACTTACCTTTGATGATCAGAAGCTGGTGGTTCAGATACCGAATCTGGCGCTCACTGTCATTCAACTTTTCGGCTAAGTTACCCAGTTGTCTCTCTTTTGCCTTGTTAAGAACCCGAAGTTGGACAATCTGCACATTGTCTGAACAATCTGCTTTAGAATTAGAGAACACGTATTAGATAAATACAGAGGACAACATAACCATGTGGTCCCTTAGGACCGTTTCTCCACTTTGGGTATTACCTCTCAGATGGTCATGAGATTGGCTCCGTAGACTGCAACTAGCAGGTTTTTTTTTAAAAAAAAAAAAAGATAGAATGAAGACATCTGAGAGAACGTCGTGTACTAAGAAAAAGTACTATGTAAAAGATGTATTGCATTTATAGCAACAGCTAGGCATGGACTTGACTTTCTTAAAGCCCCCAGGGACAAGAAAAGCTCTCTCTGGGTGTATCAGGATGGATGGTGAGAAGGCACCTGGGATCCTGTGCCTGGTCCCTCCTCCCGGGTGCCGTCCCCTGCTCTGCTTCCCTGCGGCTGTGAGCCAAGCAGCCCTGCTCCGCAGGCCTGCCTCCATGAGATTGCTCCCCTCTGGAGCAGCCAACGAGACCTTGAAGTCCCCAAAACTGTGAGGCACATCTCCACTGTCAGGTATTGTGTACCAGCAACAGGAAACCTGCCTAACATGGTGATAGACATTTACTTATATTAATCTGTAGGGTAGACCGTAACAGTACAAAAGATGAACCTGCAGTGGGTCACTGCCACGAACATGTGAAAGTCACTGATTTTACTGTCACCTTGAAACTACACAACCAGTATAATCAATTAAAAATCAGTTTGTAACAACTATAGCAGAAGAGAGTAATACATTCTCATAAAATTAAAGACAAAAAAGCCACATGAGCTTCCATGACATCCTTTATTGATTTATTTTATATTTTAGGGAAGGGTCTATAGGGTGCTCAGGGTCTCACTACTAGATCAGACTCACAGTGATCCACTTGTTTACAGCCTCCCAAGGGCTGGGATTACAGGCACGAGCCACCACGCCCACACTCCATAGCTGACTCAGCGCCTGCATGCAGGCGCTTTAATCCACTAAGGTATTTGGTCAGCCTTACAATGTCATTATTAAAGAAAATCTCGAGATGCTCTCCTCAAAACATTTTATCTTTATCCAAGGTGGGAAATACACTGTACTTAACATGTGTGGGCACACAACTGCTGTATTAACTAATGAAGAGAATAATACAAGATTTGGAGGTCTTCTTTCAGAAGCAAGGAAAGTCATAGTAATTGGTCTTCAACTAGACAATGATACATACTCTTCTCTTTCTACGAGGCCAGCAGTCCTGTAAGCTTACAGACAGAGGTACCTATAAGTTTTACTTACCTGCTAACAAAATAATCTGGTCCTCTTTTGAATGAACATATAGTTAAAAAACCTGAAGACTGGCGCCTCTGTCACAGGTCAAATTCCTCTCAGGCCTTCCAGCAGGGCTGGCCCAAAAATAAATGGTCTCCAAGCTCGACTTCTTCCAAACTCAGTTTTTTTTAAAAAAAGACTCTTGCTAATTAGCTGTAATCACACTTGGCGCCCCCACTAAATTATTTTATTGACTTTATAATGTCAACTTAGGCAATTATGTAACCAACTTTATTTTTTTTTTCTTGTTTCAGAACTTTTTTATTTGTTTATTTATTTTTATGGCCAGCTCAGCCTGCCCTGAGGGCAGAGCTGGCGCAGCATGTGGTGCCAGGGATCGAATCGTGGTCCCTGCAGCTGCCTGCAGGCGCTTTAGACCACTGAGCCATCCTGCCAGGCCCTATATAACCAACTTAAAAAAAAAAAAAAGTCCACTTGATCAAATGCAGGATGCTCAGGAAGGTGAGCAGAAGGACCAAGCAACAGGGACACAACTCAGTGCACAGGAGCAGAGGGACCCAACCCTGGCTGTGGCGCCGATGAAGCCCCTGTATGCTGGCCTCTTCCACAAAACCTATGGACAAAGACAGGCACCCTGTATTTACTGCTGACTCTTCAGAGGTGTCCCAGGAACTCATCACAGAGAAGTCAGATTTTTTTCTCTATCCTAGCCTAGGTGACCCAGCGTATCCAGTTTCACATTTCCCTACTAAAGAAACACACACACACACACACACACTCACAGTCATACTCTAGCATCTAGAATCAAGCCACTCCCCATGTACAATGGTTGGGAGTTATTTAATAAGCCAGATTGCATAACAATAAACGCTAGATGCACCAAAACACTAATTCTGCATAATCATTATACAAGTTTTCATTTTTTTTTAATACCAAAGCACGTCATTCAAAATTCTCTGGTAGAAACAAGCAGTTTTCTTACTGTCCTTTATATACACTCTACCAAAAATTAAAATAAGAACTAAGACAAGGCTGGGGAGATAGCTTGGCAGTCTAAGCACCTGCCTGGCAAGCACAAAGACCCAGATTCAATCCCCAGTATCATATGCTGTGCCAGCACCAGAACCATTGGCACGCCATGCAGACCACCAAAACCAGGGGTGGTGGGGCACGCTGGTAATCCCAGCACTGCAGAGGCTGAGACAGGAGAATTACTGTGCATCTGAGCTGCATATGGAGACCCTGTGCCAGATCAATCAACCAATCAAATGAACATCTGGGACAGACCTAGGTCTGATTCTGAATATAAAGTAACTGATGTAAGCTGCTTAATTATTACACTGAACTGTAAAATTCAGAAAAGTGAATCAGCCAGAAAACTGGCTAATTTATTACATTTCATTTCTAAACAATGAAAAACTTGAGAATGAGAAAACTACTTGTTTGCACAGTGAACTTCAGTAAAAACAACAAATCTTGAAAACACTTCACAAACTAAATGACTAAGGTATATCCGTAGCCAGAAAAATTTTGTTTTAACTTATTTTTCTTATGAAAATGTCAAATGTATGAGAACAACACAGCAAATCCCATGAATGCATCTCCCACATCAACAACTGGGAAGCCATGGCCAGCTTTACCTCAGTACACCCGCCCAACATTTACTTACTCCCAGGACATATTTCCAGTAAATGTTAGGTCTCTTGTCAGGCTATTCATAGTTCTACCAATATATGCATAGAAGCCGGGCGTGGTGGCTCATGCCTGTAATCCCAGCACTTGGGAGGCTGAGACAGGAGGATCAGTATGAGTTCGAGACCAGCCTGGGCTACAAAAGTGAGTTCAAGGCCAGCCTGAACTGCATAGCAAGACCCTGTCTCAAAAAAAGACAAAAAAAAAAAAAAAAAAAAAAAAAAAAAAAAAAAAAAAAAAAAAAAAAAAAAATATATATATATATATATATGCATAGATCTCTAAAAACAAGGGCTCTTTGAAACACCAATTGTGATTCTATTGTCTTATTTTAAAAAATAATTATATCACACACATATTAATATCTAGTGTTCAAAATTTCCCCATCATAATAAATGAATATAAACATGATACCCACTCTCATTGGCTCCTAAAAATTGTTGCTGCAGGTCTTCAAATGTATCACATCCTGCTACCTCCGGGGCTGGTGAGCTACTGTCCTGGACAGAAGCTTGGTATGGCTTATATGTCACTTTATATGGCTCCAAAGCTTGATCACTACGACCTTGTGTTGAACCAAACTGCTATTGTAATATGACAAATGAAAATGACAGTTAGAATTCAGCCTTCCCTTCCAAAATTATGCCAAATACCTTAATTTTACACCATAGAAGCTAACTGTGGTACGGTTACAAGTTTTATAGACATCTTTGCTCAAAATAGCATTTATCGTTTAACACTGGCAATTCCTTCACTATATTTTTGCACCTGTCATGGAGTCAATACTATAAGTAAGCTTCAAGAAATCCAGTAGGAAAAAAAAAAAAAAAAAAGAAATCCAGTAGGAGAAAAAGAATTCCAGAGACGGTACAAAAACATTCTATCACAATGATACAGAGGTTGCCAATACCTCCAGAACATAAGATCGAGTACTCTCAGTAATAATATTTGATACAATATCTCAGATGGGTCTGGCAGGATGGCACAGTGGTCTAAAGCGCCTGCAGGTGGCTGCAGGGACCGCAGTTCGATCCCCGGCACCACATGCTGCGCCAGCCCTGCCCTCAGGGCAGGCTGAGCTGGCCATAAAAATAAATAAAAAAACAAACAAATAAAAGTTCAGAAACAAGAATAAATAAATAAATAAAATTTTAAAAAAACAATATCTCAGATGTAATAAATATTCAATTGCTTGTGGAGTGAATGACATTCTCCAGAGATAGAATTAAGAGAAAATAACCGCCTTAGGGGCTGGGGAGATAGCTCAGTAGAATAAGCGCTTGCCTGGCAAACCCAAGAACCTGAGCTCAATCCCCAATTCCACCAAAATAAAAAAGAGAGAGAGAAAATAACCACCTTGATTGGACCCAAGAAATCACTGTCACTGAATGACCCAGAAGAGCAATCAGCAAAAGGCAACATGCCCTGTCACCAAGCCATTCTAAGTAGCAGCTACCTGTACCCAGGGTCTTGATTTATCAAACTGTCCCACAACAATGACGTGTTTTTCTTTCATGTTCCTCTTGCCTACCACACTCTACAAAGCAGGAGCCAACTCTCAGTGTCTGACCTACAACGTGTTATGGGCAGAAAGGAAACTGAAGACACTAAACACTGTGACTGACGTAAAATTACTATCTTAAGAACTCTATGAAATGGGGCTGGGGAGATAGCTCCGAGGCACAAGTGCCTGCTGGGCAAGTGCAAGGTCGTGAGTTTGAACCCTGGTCCCCCCCCCAAAAAAAAATAAATAAATAAATAAAAGAACTCTATGAAGGACAGCCACACACTGCTTCTCACTAAAGCCCAGAGTGCCGGCAGGAGCCAGAAGCAGCAGTCAACCAAGACAGTTCTTTTCTGGCAGAATTCACTTCCGGTACTCAAAGAGCTATTTCCAAAGCTTATTTTAAATTTCTGACTTTAGGTCAAAATTGCATTTTAGGGGCTGGGGGGATAGTTCAGTGGCACAAGTGCCTGCCTGGCATCTGAGTTCGATCCCCAATCCCACAGGGAAAAAAAAAAAAAATCGCATTTTATCATGAACAGAAAAAAGCATGACTAACTCAGCATAAATAAGTGCACTTTGAGAAATTTCTGTAGCAAAACTCAACCATCTCACCATTGCACTCCCACAGGTTTTTTTAAGCATTTGTGCAAATGGATGTACACACACACACACACACCAATTCTTTTAGAAGTCAAGTTCTTAACAATACCAGAAAATGGTTCCGGGGAGGATCTGAAAATCTAACAACACTGGCAGGCTGGTTACTGAGTTCCTGCTGCTGCTGCTGGCCAGTGGTGTATGGCCTGAGCTGCTCGGGTGGGAGGTGCAAATCGGTCTGTTCGCCTTTGCCTGGAGGACTGTAACCACTTCCGCCAGCATCTCTACCCTCTTCGGGATGGAAGCCGGGATGTCGGTCTTCAGCTTTACTTTGATGTTCTCCCCAGCCGTTGCTGCAAGCCTATCCAACATAAGCCAGAGCTTCATTAGTTTATTAGACAACAAGGGCAAAACCAGCATACATCCTGGCCATACCAGAAACTCACGTTCACACTTGGAGATCCGGGCAGCACCTGATGCTTATCCCAGGTCAGCTCTAGTCGCTCAGAACAACGCAGTCTGAAAAAGAAAAAAGAAAAAAAAAAAATCAGTAGGGTTTTTTCTTTTTTTTTTTTCTTTTAGTTTTAGTACAGACTCATAGTGATCTGCCTGTTTTCAGCCTCCCAAGAGCTGGGATTACAGGTGTACCACCATGCCCAGTGTCAATTGCCATCTCAGTGCACCCTGGGGCAATGCCAGCCCAGTGTGCCAGGGATCAAACTCCAGCCTCGAGGTCTGCCTAAGCATTTGCTTTAATCTGCGAAGCTATTTGAAAATCAGTAGTTTAGATATGACATTTACCATTTACTTGGACAAAGAGCATACAAAGAAGAACTCTAAGAATCTAATGTTTGTGTTCTACCATGTTGTCTTTCCCTGTAGCCTTCACCCCAAAATTTAAGACTCAGAACATAATTTTATGATCGTGCACATGATTATGAGCTGCAGAGGATTAAAAGAAAGTCTTAGGAAATGCAAATCACAAGGGTGCAGGACCCAGGTCCTTACTGTCCCTCCAGGCCATGCTCGCTGCAGTCCGAGTCCTGGAGCTCAGGGGAGGAGAGGTCATCGTCCAGCATGTCATGAGGAAGGTCTGTGAGCAGCTGCTGCAACTGAGGCAGGAGAGGCATCAGCACACCCTGGCTTGAGGTCCAAGGGGCCACAGCCGCTCCCACACCTCCCTCCCCAAGTTTTTAAATTCCGCACAGATCGTGCTCGTTCTTTCCCTCAAGGGAAAGGGAACACGCAATATCCGGATTTATGTTACAGGGCTTTATCTTCTACCAAGGCCTTGGGCTTACATGTGCCTATTACAAGAGAATGAAAAACTTCCTTGTGGAAACACAGAGAGTTCACACATTATTTAGCAGTAATCCGACCTCGGGGACCTGAGTGGCCAGATGCACTCTGCCAGGTGTGGAGAATGGCACAGCAGGTGGCTGGACACCCTTAAGCTCCCATATGTGACAGTAACCCCTTAGGGAATCCCTAATTAGTAGACAGCCACCTAACTGCAGAGATGAGAAGACATACGATACTCTGGCCTAGTACAATCTTTGAGTCACTGGACGCTGGGAGCCTTGGCTTGCTACATACACAGCACACTCTCAAAAGCAGACGCTAAAACACAGAGATCAACTTGACTGTGCTCTGCAACTTTATTCCAGAAAAAAAAAAAAAAAAATCACCTTTATAGCCTCCTGCCCATACATACTAATAAATTCAAGATTCAGGACAAATGTGATAAAAGATGACGCTGAATTTCAACACCAATAATCACTGGGACTTTCTTGAAGTCTCAATACACTACCCTAAAGATGTAACATTCAGAGGATTCAAATACTATGCTACAAGCGATGCTTA
Organism: Myocastor coypus; assembly: GCA_004027025.1. Lineage (NCBI taxonomy): Eukaryota > Metazoa > Chordata > Mammalia > Rodentia > Myocastoridae > Myocastor > Myocastor coypus. The sequence goes on from PVJA010000940.1 coordinate 50,586, forward strand.
AGAGGACTGCTCCTCAGGAGTCCTCTCAGGACCACGCGGGGTTGGGCTCAGCTCAGGGGTAGGAGCTTACTGACGCCAGGCCTGGGCCACGTCCCCAGCACCAGAACAAAAAGGAGAAGTAACCAAGCACCAGTTTAATTACCATGCTAAGTCCCTCCAGAGTTTGTTTACAAATCAGTCCCATCCAATTATGAAGTGAAATTTAAGGACACAACATATGCTGTGAACCCAGGGGAATAACGGGGAGCCCCTGTTCTACGGAAAGTCAGTGTTTTTCTTATTTTCCACTTTCCCTGTCACTTAACAAACTGTTACATTGGTACGGTACACATCTAAGCTGTGTCTAGAATTTTTAAAAACTTTCTTAAGTAACACATATGGTAAAAGATAACTAGGTCCCAAGAAAGTCCCAAAGAGAATGTCCTGAACTGTGGTCTGTGTGGTGGTGAGGCCCACACCATGGGAGGGAGCAGACGCCCTCTCACTACTGTGCACGCTTCTGTGACCCCTGGATTACAGAAATGAAGCAGATTTTCTTAGTCCATCTGGGTTTCTAAATGAAGCAAAAGAAAAGAAAAAAGATATGCTTTCCCGAGAAAAGTGATGTCCACCTTGTACTTGATACCAGTGGGAGACAACGAGGTCTTGATTTATTGCCTACCTGTTCATACAGGGCAACCAATATTGAGAATTAGCTATGTCAGAGTTGACCCAAAATAAAAAAATGAGCGTGCATGAGTACACACACACATGCACACTCTCCACTAAAAACAAAACAGAACACAAGAAGATGTAAGTATACTTCTTGCTTCAAATAGCAGAACATGAAATAAAAATGCACCGTAAAAAAAACCCACACATCAGTGGCGCCCTTCTAATGGCCCAGCTCATTCTAATCATCTCCGCATTAAGGAAAACCACACCTTTACACTTACAGGAAGTAAGGACTTCTGCACTGAAAGAATAAAGCCTTGGTGAGGTTCACATACATAGCCATATGATCCTGGGACCATATGACAGGGACAGAACAGGATATTTCCCTCTCACACTGACAGCAAAGCCCACCCAACATGGAGGCAATTACTGCAGCTTTCTTTGTGATTTCACAAAACTAATAAAGTTGGCTTCCATGGAAGAAAATTAACTTATGCACGAGTCATTACCAGGATGCTTCTGGGTCCGCAGATGAACTTAGCAACTAGCAAAATCCATCCCTGTGGTACTGGAGTCAGGTGTTGCATGTATATATTAAAATTTTTAACAGTTTAAAAACTCTGCAGAAGACATCTCCATTGAGATCTCTGGCCTGGCGAGGTCTTAGCTATTCCCTGACTTCTCTACCTTCAAGCCAGAGAGAAGCTAAAGGAGGACAAGTGCCCAGGGAAGGCCACTCAGGAGCAAGTTCCACTCCACCCAGCATTCCCAGTACCTGGGGGCAAGCTGCGTCCTCCCCATCTCTGCAATCAAGTAGGCTGAGCTCCTGATTATGCCTCATGCCACAAACCCCAAAACTGCCCTGCTGGCTCATGCATGTTACCAAATAGAGAATTTTAGAAACTATCCATTTTCTTCATTAAAGATATACTAACTTCCGGGGCTGGGGAGATAGCTCCGAGGCACAAGTGCCTGCTGGGCAAGTGCAAGGTCGTGAGTTCGAACCCTGGTCCCACAAAAAAAAAATAAAATAAAATAAAAAAAAAAATAAAAGATATACTAACTTCCATACAAGGACTCAAGGACAAAAAATGAAAAACATAATCCTTATACATGCTAAGATTTAACCCCATGCTTAAATTTCAAATTCAAAAGATTGTTTTTTGGCTCCAAGTACCACAGCAAGCTTCCTGGGGGATGCTACGGTCTACCAGCTAAATTTAGTAGAAGAAATGCCTTCCCCCAAAAAAGAATTTGCTACTGTTAAAGCTTCTTCTGAAATATATTCTGAAATAGTCTTTAAACTCCTGACCCTGGAAAAAAACCTTTGCTCTATATAATCAAGAAAAAAAGGGGCTGGCAAGATGGCTCAGTGGTACAAAGCACCTGCTTAGGCAAGCTTAGGCAACGGCAGGGACCACAGTTCAATCCCTGGCACCACATGCTATGCTAGCCCCACCCCCAGGGCAGGCTGAGCTGGCCATTAAATAAATAAATAAATAAACATTTTTTTTTTAATTAGATCAAATTATAATATATATATATATATATATATATATATATATATATATGTATTTCCCAAAAATGATGTAGTAATAGACTCAAAATATATACCAATAAATAAATGCATAACTTCTCTTCCTTTACTCCATGTTTATTTCCTGAAAGGGACAATAAAAACAGACTTTAACTCAAAGAGTTTCATCAGTAAAATTCACCAACCTTATGCTCAGGGAAGAATGAATGTAAGACAGACAGCAGGTAAAGCCTTTCTTAGGATTTTCAACTTAAATTAATTAAGCAGGCTGTGGTCGTGAGCACCTGTAATCCTTGGTACTCAGGAAAGCAACTGTTCTCAGATTGCAAACTGCACAAAACATCTCCCCAGAGAACAGCCTCCGTCAGAGTGGCCAACAGTCACCAACCTCTGGAACAAGCTACCTGGTACCCACACTGCTGCAAAGATCCTGCCACTTTAAAAAGTACACTGCAAAATCATGCCTTCCTGGTTATCTGTGAAGCAGGACCTACCTTAACTAAAGAACCAAATTGAAAATCTACTCGCAAAAGCACAAGTTGGGGAGGTTAAAGGACCAACATGGCTCCGCAGCTGCATCTTCAGTTCGTGAATTATGGTGTGTTCAAATGCAAAAAAAAAATGACCTGTACAGGATGGGGAACCCACAAGACACACTGCAGATAACATATTAGAAATGGTTACAGACAAGCATAAGAAAAAAATATATTAAGACACAACCATTTGGTTCTTGAATTTTCCAGAGGAACAAAAATCCCCACTGAGTAAGTCAAATAATACGGAATGTAAATAGAACAGTTTTACAACACCCTCTAGTGGAGCAAGACACACAGGGTCCCCATAAACCACACCATGAGGCAGGAAGAGGGAGGAGTGTGCGGAGGGAGCCCGCTCTGGCACAAAGGACCTGCGGATAAGCCACTCCGTGCAACCGGAGCAGCAGCAGCAGCAGGAGCTGCTTCGTGTCTACCGGCTGCTTCTGGCTTTTCTACCCAACATCATTCTCAACAATCAGTGCCTCAAGCGTTACCTGGACATCACAGATGACCAAGTGCTTCGGCCTGGAGTCACTGGTCTCCAAATATGTGTGCATACACATGCACACACACAGGTCATTTTACTGCCCACGACCAAGAAGAGTTACTTCTGGTGGCACTGCAGAAGGCCAGTGACACTGCCAGAGAACAGCCAAGCTGAATTAAGCTGCGGCTTTGCCAGTCACTTAGAAGGGTAGAACGACCACTCTCCTCACCAAAATGACACCACATCTCTGTCACAGCTAACTACGAAATCACAAGGAGTAATGGCTCTGGGTGACAGTGTTTTTGCAGGGTTCCATTATTACATTAGGAATGGGTGAAGAGACCCTTTGAGTTCTCTTCTGGGTCAGGTATAAAGTAAATTTGGTTAAAACATCCCAGGTGAGTAATGACATCGGTGGCTGTTTTCTGTATTACCAAGAATTGATGGCCTCCTGCATTAAGATCTCTTTAAAATTTTCCCCATGCAGCAGGACTCATATCTTACTCATCTGTAATACCCTTCCCCTGGAAAAATCCTCAGTCCTAGTATTTCGTCTTCTTCCTACAGTGCTGATTATTTACACCAACCCACACCAATCCCAGGGACTATGCCCCAGACAACAATCAAAGCCATCGGGGCTGTTCAAGTCTCACGCCACTGGTTCTCAAAGCAAGAAAACCCTCAGCCCAGGTGCTTAGGAGGGACCAGCCACACTCCAGATGCCCCTGCCAGAGTGGCAAACTCAAGGGCTCTCAGGGGACCTGGCACAGAAGTCCCAAGAGCAAAGCAAGCGGTGCCAGACAGGTGTCCCTGAGACTGGTGGGGACCATGGCCAGCTAGGGAGAGGCCCTGCCCCCTGCTAGACCACCTGCTGCCACGCCCAATACTGCCAGGAGGGCCCGCAGATGTTCCTGGGCAAGCTAGGGCCTGGGGAATGCCGTGAGAAACTCTCTGCTACTAACCAGGCAGCAGGTGCCTCCCTCCACCTGAGGGAGCCCCACTGTCCTCCTCCGGCCACGCAGCATGCTCACCAGACCTCTCTTTCTTTCACTCCTGCTTGCCATGAGCATTCGTGGTCACCTTAAATGGTAAGGTTGCTTTGCATACCAGGAATAGATCATTAGACACAGTTTGAGAGCCTGACTCACACTAAAACCAAAAATCACTCAGGCCAACCTGCATTTCTGCCACTATTCCTGCCCCCATTTACTGAGCAAGCAGTCCCCATGGAACAAGATTTCTGCTAAACACATAATAAATACTGCAATCTCCCCTCAGTCCTTTCCATTTGTAACCTATTTACCAGGCAGAAATCCAAAAGATCTCTGAAAAACATGGCAGGGGTATCACTTTCCTGCTAACTTATCTCCCCTGGTTTCCCACACCTGGGGAAAGCACAAAGTGCCTGGGAACCCAGCTGGCCACACAGCACTCCACTCTGGCTCTCGCGCCCCAGGTCCTCAGGTCAGGTCCCACAGCCAGCTTGGCCCGCCATGCTCCTTTTCCTCCTTCCCAGCTCCTGCAGCCCAGGCCTTTCAGAGTCACCAGCTTGACTCTGCCCACTCCGGGAGGCCTCCTGGCACCCACTTCCCCACCAGCCTCTGTGAGAACCACTGCCCACTGCCAGCCTCGGTGGGAGGCAGCAGCACAAGTCTCTAGACGTCTAGAACCAGGTCTCTCCTTCAAAGCCCACTGTCACCTTCTAGATGTCAGGTTCCTAAAGAAATGAACTCTTTAACCAGTGTCGAACTCGATGGCATCACTAAGTTGCTTTACTCTTATTTCAGAAAAACAAGCATTCTCTTCATCTGCCTTTTAAAAGTCCAAACATCCAATTTCAGAGCATTCCTTTGTTTTATTTGCTTTATAGAACTGGGGACCGAAACCACACTCTTTGTACTGAGCTACAACCCCAGCCTTCTTAAAATTTGTATTTGGCAACAGGGCCTTGCTAAATTGCCTCCTACAGTGTGTTCTGTTTTAAAGACCTTTCCAAAAGATACAGGTGATATCATTTTGAACAAGAAATAAAAAAGCTGCGCAGGACTTTTCTTCCGAAGGGCTCACCTCTCTCTCTCTCTCATAGTCTTCTTTGTCATAGTTTTCCTCCTCAATTTGGGTTGGCAGCGCCACACTGCCAAAGTCCAGGGACATGGTCCTCCTGTGTGGGGAGAGGAGGACTGGTTTTGAAACCGCACAGGAAAGCTCTCTGGGAGAAACTACAAAAGGAGCATCACTCTTGGAGACAAAAGCAACAGGCTGGCAGAAAGTGTGCTTAACTAACTCACACCTGACAAGCAGTGTTCTACATCAAGAGCTCTTACAATCATGATGCCTAGAAATATCTGTATAGACAGCAATGCCAAAGCTTTAAATCACAAATAGGTAATAAAGCTATGAACAGATGTTGCTACAGTTTGGCAAGGTCTCACTTAAAATGTTTTGTTTTGTTTTTTTCACAACAGATAATGAAACGGTGATACTAACCATGCCAAACATAACAATCTTAAGAAAAAACTCAAACAAATTTTCATGGTTTGTTTGAAACATGTGAGCCGGATATGCTGGGACATGTCTAAGATCCAGCACTTGGGAGGATGAGGCAGGAGGACTGCTACTACAAGTTCAAGGCCAGCCTAAGCTACAAAGTGAGTTCAAGGCCTGCCTGAACTGTATAGTAAACCTGTCTCAATAAACAATATAGAAACATGGAAACCTGGCACAGGTAGTAACCATTATAATTTGCTTGATTCTTCGAATGCTATGAATCCACACTTCATGCTTTATAAGCAGAACTCCTAAATTGAAATTAATAATTGCTATGCAGAAAGCATTTGGGATCTGGTAGAACCGTATGGCACACAGTAGAAATCTAAGCATCAAATGTCTCACTCTTAAACTTGATTTTTAAAAAATCAGCCAGGTATAGTGATCATGTCTGTGATGCCAGAGCTCAGGATGGCTCTGAGTTCCTGCTTTTCAAATATGAAATGCTAAAACTGTTGGAAGACTATGGATAGGAACATAATGAAAGTGAACGCCGCCCTAGCGTATACAGTTACTTGTGAATTACTGAGCCATACTACTAAAAATTATGGAATTTTTCTGCATTTATTGACTCAGAGGGCTTGGCCATTTAAAGAAATCAAGATTCACATTAAGTGGACTCTTTTTTTTTTTTGTCTTTTTGAGACAGGGTCTCGCTATGCAGTTGAGGCTGGCCTTGAGCTCACTTTTGTAGCCCAGGCTGGTCTCGAACTTGCACCAATTCTCCTGCCTCAGCCTCCCAAGTGCTGGGATTGACTTTTTAAAAACATATAATTCTATTAAGATATTTAAATCAATCTGGCAATGGTAGCCCAAGATCTGGGCATTCCAGGAAGCTGAGGCAAGAGAATGTTCAAGCCCAGCACGGGCAAAGTAGTGACTTAGCAAGACCTTGTCTCAAGAAAAAAAATTAAAAGGACTGAGGATGCAGCTCCATGGGAAAGCACTGGGTTCAATCCCCACTACAGCAAAAACCAAACAACTAGTCCTCTGCTCCAGCCCATTATCCACCCTTGGTTTTGTTTGTTTCTCTCCTTGGAACAAGAAGAAAACCAGATGTTTAGCTGGAGGAAAGATTACAAGATTATAAGCAAAGGTAGTCCTGATTTCAAATTATCTAATAAATTACAGGCACCCAAGAAGTGGTAGAATTAAAATGCATCTGTCCCTTGTACATGGGAAATGCACTACAGTATTTGCTGAGGGAATGTGGTGTATGCACCCATGTTATTGTATAAGAATTATTACAGATGAGACTATCAAGTATTATATCCTAGATGGCTCCAGCATGCAGTACCAGCCAGGGCACACTCTCAGGGAAACAGTGACATAAATAGCTGTGCTGACACATTGTAATAAATTCTGTACTAGAGGAAAACCAAAAGCACAGATTAACTCTGCCTAAGAAAAAAGGAAGGCCTAAGCAAGTTTCATAGAAAACAGAGCCTTCAGATCCAAAATTCATCTCAAAGGACCCAATATGGAGCTGGTGGCTTAAAAATATTAGCACACTCATTCTAACAACCTAGGCCCCATTTCAGCACTTGGGTCTATCAGCTGTTGAATTTTATGCATGCTGCTTCAATTTCTTCATCAGAGAAATGGGCACAAGACCAGTATCCTATCCACCTCTATGGAGGAAACCTTACTTCCAACAGATGACCTGCTCTGTGACGCAAATGTCTCCCTCTTCCCGGTCCTGGTCCTGGTCCTGGTCCTGGTCCCGCAGGAAAATCCTCACTCCTTGACGCTTTCAGACTGTACTTGATATGCTTCTCCTAGGCTTCAGCTTCAATCTCTCTTACTCAGATGAACACAGTCCCCATGGAGGGGGTGCACACACAGCGTGCTCAGTACGAAGGTGTGTGGTAAGATGCAGGCTGAATCAGACTCGAGCCCGTAACTGCAAGACAGGAGGGCGGGTTAGTGCCACGGAGGGCATAGACCTAGGAAATTCTGCTTATCTGCTGACACGCCGAGTGCCCGGCTAGCGTGGAAAGAGCACACTAGCTTGGTTCAGCACCTGAATGAGGTGGCTCATTCCTCCAGCCGCTGACCAGCACTGCACAGGGTCAGCAAGGCCAAGGCGAAGAGTACAAAACAGACGCGGAAACGGACAAGGACCACTTCTTGCGCTCTGTGATGCCGACAGCGGCTGGGGACAAATGGACTCGAGATAATCAGAGAGGAGGCTGGTGGCCCAACAAGCGCCCACAGGCTGAATCGGTGCATGAAGTGTGGCCTTGCAGAAATGAACGCCTTGCCGAGGAACCCGGGCAGGCGTCACCTAGGCACCACACACGGGGGCCAGGAGCCCCGAGTACGGTGCTGGTCTCGACTGCCAGCGTCAACACACGTGCACAGAGCGCCACTGTGACCCAGGGGCCCGGGCGGGTCTGCGGACGTCACTTCTGGCCGGGTGCTTGCAGGAGCTGAGGGGGCGCGGGGCGCTTCAGTCCGGAGCGGAGCCCGGCCACCCGGGTGCGACCCGGGCACGGGCGTCAGCCCTCCTGGAAGCCCTCGCCAAAATCCTGGGGGCCCGCGGCTCCCCCAACCTCGGGCCCGGACCCAGTCGCGCAGCAAAACTCACCGGAGTCACGCCGCTATCACCTGGTAATAGCGAAGAAACTCTAGTCCCTACAAGGAGCAACTTCCAGCAAACCCCTAGACTCTTAAAACCAACTCGAAAGTATCTTCCTCGTCACAACTAAACACGTAGGTTTTGAAGAGCAGCCGCCTTCTCCAATCATGAGCTACCAAATACCCTAATGGGTGGGGCTTTGCCGATTAGGGGTAGAGCTAGAAGGTGGAAGTCTCCGCCCCCACAAGCTTGGTTGAGAGGTCAGTCTGCGGTTCCAAAGGTACCGCTGTTTGAAGCGGGCGCCAGAGGTGGCGGGAAGCTGTCGCTGCGCGCCCATTGGTCAATCCACGAGCCAATTACGAGAGGACTGGCTCTGGGTGGACGGGCTTATACGTTGCCTAGAGATGCAGGGAGCTGTGTCTGCTTTCCGCTTTGGTACCAGCTCTTTGTATTCCTGAGCCTCGGTTCCAGGCTGAAGGGCCCGGAATCGTTTCTTCTGCCGAACTCTTCCTAGAAGTTTTCGCATTTACCCTTTGTTCTCCGAGACGCTACGTGCTGGTGTCCTTTGTTGCCTCGCTCCTCAGGCCTTTTGTTTTGCTGTGGGGCGGCGCGTTGGCCTACTGGCATGCCTTTGCACAAGGCTGTTGGATGTCCTCGCAGAGATGGATACTAACTTGTCCTGAACACAGCGCCTGCAGCCTCCGGTGAAACCAGCTGCCCCGGGTCCCTGCTGGAGCTACAAGGCCCAGTGGACGTCAGGGAGTGGCGGCCACAAGTCCAGAATCCCTCGAGGTTCCCTGTGCACGACGCGCAGCTTACGGTCCAGCCAAGATGCCTGTGCCCTCGCTGGCCCCTGTAATTCCAGTCCCCTAAACCAGAGGAGGGAATGAATAAAATCACAGGCCCTGCAGGGAAATTAAGGCCTAAGGGGCCTCTTCCGGAGTGCTGGGGTGGTGCTGACTTGGCAGGGCAGGGAAAGTTAACGCAGCTGAGGTCTGTGGTTTTCTTGGACTCATAACCACAGACCAAGGGGAGCAAATGAATTCTGTTTTACTCTGATTTTTGGGTCCCAGCCTGAGTGAATACAGCCAAGGTGTGCCCGGCACTCGGGGCTTTGTCCAAGGGAGACATGCGCCCCCTGAGCCCTCCCCACATGTTAACCTATTTTGTGTCTGTCACCTCTTTGCTGCCTCTTGGTCAGGCACAAGCTCGTTTGTTGGCCCAAACATCTCTACCTCACCTGACACCTACTCAGTCTTCTAAGGAGCACTTAAACCTCCTCTGGAGTCTGTGACCCTCCCCACCTCTCCAGGGCCTCTGTCCCGCGACGGAAGGGAAGACTCCTAGTTACTGCACTTGCATTTGACTGGTGGAACAGAGTATCTTTGAGGGGCTTCCTTACTACACTTTCAGGCGTCTGGTACTTAGCCTGCTTTCTGTTCCCAGGAAGGCACTCTAAGCAACCCTGGGAAACTGCACTAAATAAGTAAGTGAACAAAGAAACAAGTAAGTGCAGACTCTTGGGCCAGAAAAAAACAAACGAAAGGCATTCGTGTAAGTGGCCTGTGGTGAGCCAGCAGAAAAGGGTCTGATGGTGACATGCTGCTCTTGTCCCTCTGCAAACTGTGGCGAGGGTCCTGTGCAGGGGACTGTGAGAAATGCTGCCGCAAGAACACTCAGTGACCCTGGCCACAAACCACTGCTTCTCAGAAAGATGAAAGCAGAGGAGTGGACCCAGTGTGTGCCCCTTCCTGCAGCACGATTTGCTAGGTGCTTTCAAGAGCGCACTCTCCCTCGGGCACTCACAGTCACTAATGCGATCCCAGTTCATGGTGGAAGGAATTTACATCAGAAGGAAAGAAAAAAAATAAATAAAATAAGCAACCTGCCCAAGGTCATATAGTTAATACAAGGCAGAAGTTGAACCCAGGCCCTTCACTTCCAGAGCTTGTCAGCTACATGCAAAATAATTTAAACTACCACAGGATTGACAAAAGATGAAGAATAAAGAATAAATCAGTGTCCTTCGCTTCTACACATGGATATCAGTGGAGCTACAAACACACTGTAATATACTCTTTAGCTGCCTGTCCTTTTTTAAGTCCTGCCTTGATGCCTGACTAGGGAGTATAAGGCAGAACCCCTACTTTGAGGGTACTAACACCCTGAGAACAAGATCCTTACAGAGAAAGTATTTTAGTTATTGGCCTGGTTGCTAAGACACCATACCTGACACCCACAATGCAATGGAGGAAACATTTATTTTGGCTCACAGTTTGTGGAAGTTTCAGTTTATAATTAGCTGACTCCAAAACAGGATGGTATTGAAGAGAGAAGAAACAGTCCATGGCAGGCCAGACAGGAAGCACAAAGGAGGAAAGGGACACACCCTTCCGGACCATACCCTGTGGCCCCTCCTCCAGCCAGGTTTCAGGTGAACACATTTAGCCACGAAGGCCTCAGTGTACCAATTTATTGAGAATGAGGCTGACCTCATCCAAGCACCTCCCAACAGCTCCGCCTAGGAGTACAGGAGGCTTGGGGGGGGGGGCACCCAGGTAGAGAACAGAACAGAAAAATAGTGACAAAAAGAAGGTGTTTTTGAAGTTCAAGTAATCTCAGGAAAATGAGTATCTAGAGATCTATCAGCAAGGCTCCAGGAGGAAGAGGACAGAATGCTACAGGAAGTTGATGGGCCAGCATGAGTATACCACAACAGATCCCAGACCTGTGGATACAGGGGATTCCTGTACCTAGAGCTGAGACCAGAAAAGCAGGCAGGGAAGGAGGCAGTGGCACCAGAAAGCATAGGAAAGGCGAGAGAGTGTAGTGAGGTGTGGCATGGTATATTAGTTACTTTTCTCTCCTTGCTGGGACTAATACCTGACACACAAGCTTAGGGAAGGAAAGATTTATTTAGCTCACAGTTACTAGAGGTTTCATAATTTAAAGCAGCCTGAATTACATAGCAAAACCTTGAGACTATGCCACCATGTCCAGGATGACTTGCTCCATACCTCCCAGAAATAGCCACCTGTGGGGGGGGGGGGTGTTGAGGGCATGTGCTGTCAGTTTAAAGGTTCCTGGCTATCTTGGCCATGTCCCTCAAACCCCGCCCCTTGGTCTGTGTGCTTAACAGCCCCATGACTTACATGAGGCTTTGCGGTGATAACTAGATACAAACCATAACACATGGTGAGGTCAAGGAACTACTAGCAGACATATGCATTTGGGGTGGTAAAAGAAAGAGGAGAAGCTGCAGAAGTCTTAAAGCCTCAGTAGATTAGTTGTGGAATGTTCCATCCAGAATCCTTTTGCAGGGCCCAGCAGGATGGCTCAGTGGTCTAAAGCGCCCGCGGGCAGCTGCAGGGACTGTGGTTCAATCCCCGGCAGCACATGCTGCGCCAGCCCTGCCCTGAGGGCAGGCTGAGCCAGCCATAAAAATAAATAAACAAACAGAATCCTTTTGCATTTGTGCCTTTAATGGACACACCTGTGGACTGGCTCCATGCACTTCTCTGTTTAGATCTCAAGAGAAAATATCAAGGTGTCAATGGGACCTGATTTCTTTCACAAACAAGCATTGATAAAGATAGTGCTAAATCATCAAGGCTCCTGTAGCCTACTTCCTCCTGGGTATCAAAGCCTTCGCGACAGAATCATCCCATCACAAAGACACCACCCAAGGTGTTATCTTCAAGTAGCCCTGTCCTTAGGGGCACATGAGAGCAAGAAAATCCAGCTCAAGACTCAGCTCTGTCTCCTGGCCTCTGTCCACCAGAAGCCCTCAAGAGCCTGAAAATCCTTCTCTGAAATTACGAATGATAATAGCTACTAACCAGAGCTGTGGAAAAGATGAAACAAGGAGAGATTGAGGGGGAGATTGAAATATATGGAAACAGGGAAGCCTATCTGGTGTGGCGTTTCTAGGGCTCTTTGAACCAGAGCACACACTGGTTTGGAAGCAGAGAAGGCAACCAGATGACGTAATTGCCGTGACCAAGTAGTAAGCACAAGAGAATGTGTGCAGAGGGCACAGGTGCTAATGGGGTGGAGCAAAGCAGGAGTCCACACCAAGGCGACCTCTTCATGAACTTGAACAAGAAGCAGGAAACTAAAGGTGGAAACTGCAGCGGCTGGGAAGAGCCAAGACAGATCATTCTTGTAAATCATTAATTCAATGGTATGGTTTTGAGCACCTACTCTGTGCCACCCAGGTTCTGGAGGATTACTAAAGATTGGCACATGGGTCTAAGACAGGAGATTAGGGCCTGGTAATGTGACTGGACACCTGAGCATGGCCAGTCAGATGCAGGGAGCTGCCGCCAACTGGGGATTGCCATCCATTCTTCTGGCATAGGAGTGAGCTGCACCCTGCACCTGTACCAACCTCTAGCATGACAGCAAGTGGTCTGTGATGAGATGGCCTCGGTCTGATGTCAGAGCAGACAGCAGAGACAGTGTTTGCTTAGCTGCGGTACTGTGAACCTTTCTACCAGTCCACCTTCTCTTTGTGACTTTACCTGGGCCACACTCACTTCGCAGAGCCCTTCCCTGCAGGGAACTTCTTTGTCCTTTTCTTTTTCTTTTGCCTTCAATAAGCATTATACCATCACATTCCTCAGTCATGCCATCCTTTACACAGGACAGTACGAGCTGGAAAGGACAGTGCTGGTGACTGCAGTTCCCACTGATGAGCCACCTAGCTGCTCAAGCCCTTCTCCTAGAACCTGCCCTGCTCACAGCCATGGTACTGCCAGCAATGCCCAGCGCCTCACCTGGACTACACTTGCTTAGCTCAGCGGTGTGCTCCAGACCCAACTCAAACTGCAATGTCCCCCTCCCAGGTAACCAAAGCAGAGCTTCATGGAACCAAGGAAGGTGGAGCCATACAGAAGAAAGGAGGGCCATCATCATGTGTTTCACAGGAACTGTGCAGCCACCGTAGCCATGTGGTGTATTGGCAGGGCCTGTATGAAGGTTTAGAGCTTCTGCCGCTGCAAGCCAGGAATCTGCCTGGTTCCTGGGTCTTGAGAAGGCCAGCACTTCAGCTTTTCCTTGGATTCAGTCATATATGAACCTTAAAATAGCTTTTAAAATGACCTGATTTAGGTCATGTAGAAGTTCAACACTGTTTTCCCAAATTCATGTCTACCTGGTGTCTAAGAATGTCACCTGGTTCAGAAAAGAGTCCCCGCAGATGTAAGTGGTTAGCACAAGGCCACACTGAGTGGAACGGGCACTAAACTCACGAATGATGTCCTTTGAAAAGAACACAGACCCAGTCAGACAGCCTATGGACATGGGGACAGTGATCAGAGTTGAGTAGCCGTGAGACAAGGAACACTGGCCGAGGCTGCTGGACAAGGCAGAGATCACTGCCTGAGTGCTGGGCAGGGGGAAGCCCTGCAGACTCCTTCACTTCAGACTTCCAGCTCCCACAGTATCGCCACAAAGCACTTTGTGGTCCTTCATCACAGCAGCCAGGAAGTTAACACTGGCAAGGCAAAGGACTCACAGCTGAGACACATTTGTAATGAAAGATTCATGGCCCAAGGCACTGTAGGGAGCCCAAGGATCCTTCCGGTGGGCCATGAGAGGACACAAGAGATTTTCCAAAGCCATTTCCTCAGTTATGGGAAAATGCCATGCAGATTTGTAGGTTTTCACTTTTGTGCACCACTAGGCATCCACCAGCCAAGATAACAAGGGTTACCAAGGTTTAGATTTTTTTTTTCTTTTTTTTTTGAGACAGGGTCTCATGGCGTTGTGCAAGCTGGCCTTAAACTCACCTCTGTAGCCCACACTGGGCTTGCACTCTCAGAGGTCTTCCTGCCTCAGTCTCCCAACTGCTTAGATTACAGGTGTGCACCACCACACCTGGTTAAGGTTTAGAATTCATAAATTAAAACAGGTGCACTTATTATGAACAGGTATACAAGGAGATCATCACTTCTGTGTCTAAGAGCGCACAGACGTTACTAATACACACCTAAGGATGACCGCATTTCCCCTTTGGGATGGCAATGCCCATAGTGCCATTCCCCAGGACCTCGTGGCTTTCACCTGCTGCTATTCCTACTCTTCCTTCTTAGCTATTAACTATCTGCGCCAGGCTTCATAGCTACACAGTCGGCCTGTTAGTGTCTATGGAAAAAATATTAACTTGGTACAAGGATATAGTTCACAATAAAAGGGCTCCTAAGGGGCTGGTGAGACAGCTCAGCAGTCTAAAGTACCTGCTTAGGTAAGCTTAGGCAACCACAGGGACCTCAGTTCAATCCCCAGCACCACATGCTGTGCCAGCCCCACCCCCAGGGCAGACTGAGCCAGCCACAATATAAATAAAGTAAGTTAAACAAAAGGGCTCCCAGGAGAAACCAGTAAGACAGTGAGTAAGGGGGGCAGGGAAGGGGAAAGGGGCAAGTGAGGGTATGATTCCAGGGAATGCTGGGCCCAGTGTGATCCCTCATCGAGCCCTGAAATGTCCTCAAAACAGACTCAGACATACCAAGCTTTGGGGCCAGGGATATAGCTCAGTGGCATAGCATCTGTGAGGCAAATATAAGGTCCTTGGTTCAGTTCCCGGTACAAAAAAAAAAAAGGAACTGGGCTTTCACACTTTTGCATTAGCCTCAGTGGCAGGGAAGAGCAAGGAGGCCAACACACAGGCACGTCTGGGTTCCAGTGACCCAGAGCATACCAGCACCTGTCCTGAAAAAGAAATGATTGTGGTCCAGTGACTACACTCGGCGTAGGCAATGGATGCACCTTAATCCTTTTTGTGGCTCCTTCCCAAGCCTGACATCTCCTCATGCACCTTGTTCCTCTTTCATCTGCAGAGACCCACTTCCCTGTCTCCTGGGTGGGGCCTCCTCTGTAAGACACAGAGCTCAGGCCTCCCCATGCCCCCACCTGCAATAGCATCACATGGTATCCGGTGTCTGCCTAGAACTATGGGAGCAGCATAACCAGACCCTAGAACCCCTTCATCTGTTCTCTACTTCTATACTTCCATCCTTTCTTCTTTCTTTCTCTCTTTCTTTCTTTCTTTCTTTCTTTCTTTCTTTCTTTCTTTCTTTCTTTCTTTCTTTCCTTGTGTCTTTCTTTCTTTGTTTCTTTCTTTTTTTGCAGAACCGGGCTTCAAACTCATGACCTTGCACTTGCCAGGCAGGCACTTGTGCCATGGAGCTATCTCCTCAGCCCCATAGGGTTATTGTTAGTGTATAGAAAATGGATGTTTACCTTGTGTCCCCTGAACTTTTGATATATTTGCTTATTAATTCTAGGAGCACTATTGTGTATTTGTGTTTCTTTTTGGTGAGCTTTTTTTTTTGGTTCTTTTTTGTTTGTTTTTTGGTAGATTCCTTGGTATTTTGTACAATCATGTCATGCTCACGAAGGAACAGGTTTATTTCTTCCTCTCTGACCAGTAAGCCTCGTGTTTCTCTCTGCTGTCTTCCTGCATGGACAAGACCTTCCAGTCCCAGGGCCACCAAGAGACAGCAGAGAGCCTCGTCCCATACTGGACGTGCTATTTTTCCCTTCCACTTTTCCATTCACCTCCAGCCTCAGGAGGTGACTATCCAGGGAGTCCCTTGCTTGGCCTTCAGGTTCCCTGAGCTAACAGTGGATCCAGTAGATGAGACACAGCCACCTCTGCCACGTCACCAGGGCTGGCCACACCCCAGCGCCAAGCCTCAGCTCCAAGAGGCAGCCCCAGTGCTCCAGCCCCTGTGCATGCTCCCAGGGAGAGGCCAGGCACCAGGCACTGCCCTGTCCTTGTGGTTCCCTGCACTCAGCCCACGCTTTCTGTTGTTATTGACATCTCCCCAAATTACCCAATTTAGAGAGCCAAGTGTTTCCTGCCAGGACTTTGATATCTGACCAATGGTATAATTTCCAAATCCCAAACACCAGACCTACATTTTCAGTTGTCACAAAGCAATCAGTATTTTTCTTTTAAAAAGTCATATACAGGTATTTATAGGCAAATGGATTTCCACTTGAAAACAGATGAAGGTGCAAAGGGGAAGTGATAACAGCCTGAGGATGTTGCCTCCGCTGCTCTGCACTGCTCTCATGCGCCTGAGGCGGCTGGGAGGGCAGCATTGCTACCTCACCAGAGGAGTGCCCACCACCTTGGTGCCCTGCCCACCCCACGGCCACACCTGCACCCAGGACCCCCTGCTGCTCTGCCTCCCATCTTCCCACCCAGCCCGAGCCAGCCACTGCCTGCCCTGTCTCTGCTCCAGAAATTCATACTCACACATTTCTGTTACCGCTACCCTTGCTGAGTCCCTTCATGAACAAAAGTGACCAAGAACTAAGCGTTTAGAAACAGGTATGAAAGGCACCATTTCCTAGTTGTAGAAAACTAGGAAAACTAGGTTTATATCTAGCTAAGATCAACAGCAGCTGAAGATAAAATCTGAAGCCTTCCCACAACATCGTAGAGTTCTGTGGGCCCAGGCCTTGGATGACTTCTATTCCAAACAAATATGATGACCATAAAGATTAAGCTGCACTACACGGCCAAAATGAAATGGGGTTTAGGCATTTATCTGGATAAAACATGCTCTGCAGCCGTGGCCTTATCTCCACATGCTGTGGCAAGGACACCTGTATTATTCTGTAGCTTCTGAAAGGCTTTGATGACCTTTGATGGCCATTATGCCATTTATTCTGAAGGTACAAATAGACTAAAGAAAAACAAAACTAATGCTTAACCATACAAACTGCCTAGCGGTGCTGATGTCAAATGACAAACTTGCTTATTGTAGGTGAACTCCTGCTACAGCCAGAGTGAGTAGACTTTGGCACTCACCCACTCCAGTTCTGTCATTTTATAGGCAAAAAAACTGGAACCCAGAGAGGCTTAGCACCTCAATCAGTAAGCTCCCTCTCTCTGTAGTTTTCTGATCACATCTAGGAAAGGTCCTGTAGAGGTTGAGACTGTGATTTGGTGGCAGCCAAACCAAAGAGAAGCTCCCTAGCCTTTCCAGCATGTCTTGTGCTTTCAATTAGGACGGATCCAGTTTGGATGCTGAATACAAAGAGCACTGGTTTGGTCTGAAATTTTTTATAAACCCAGGGTCTCAGGGGCCTTGTGACAAGGACCTGAGAGAAGATGATGGGAACAGAAACGGCTGACAGGGCTGGTCTCTCCCAGAGGTCACAGACTGCACAAATAGCCTGCATAGCAACAGCTGGGGAATGGCAGGCCAGAGAGCATGGGTGCCAGTCCTTCAACCAGGAAGTGGAACAGAGCAATGAAACAGCCTGGCCTTTCAGGGGCTTCAACTCCACTGCACAGAAACAGTCTGAAGTCAGTGTCATATTTATTTTAACATTGCAGCCAAAAATGCTACTAAACAAAGTGTAATAAAGTCAATAACTAACAAGTAAATTGCTTGTTTTTTTAGCAAGGAAAAACTCCATTTTTGGCAAATGGTTCTGTACTTATAGAACATGAAGACACTTGGAGCTCCCCTCCCCCCTGGAAAAATGCCCTAAGTCATCAGGTAAAAGGCACATACGACTGCCCCAGCAGTTCACGCTGTCTTTAGCATGTGAAATTTTAACTGTGCTTTTTAGCTTGTTATCAATACAACATGACTTTAGAAAGTGACATTCGTGCTAACGCAGTTTCTTTTCAAATGGATTAATGCTCCTTTTTTTCTGATTTTCATTTTCTCAAGACATTTTGTTAGTTCTTTGCTTTAGAAAAGATCTAGTTATTAGAGTCTCTGAAAGATGCACTTTGCAATTTGTGCTCTGTGGAATCTAGACATGAAGTTGGAGTTCTCTTTACGCCCTTACGTAAAACAGAGCTTCTTGAGATAGCACTGGGACGGGCTCCACACTGTCACTTCTTGGAATGCAAAGGTCCAGGATGGCTATCTTTTCTCACTGGTTGTTTAAGGGTTACTTCACTTCCAGAAGAGATGATCGGCAAACTGTTGTCCATGTGGTACCTGATAAGGTGGCCAACACTATCGAATACATGATCCTTGGTCCTCACCTTGAAAAGAAAGTATAAATATACTCAAGTTAAATAACAGTAATACTTCTGAAAGATGGAAACAGTCATATCCAAAAAGAAGGTATTCTTTTTTTTTTTTTAATTTTATTTATTTATTTATTTCTTGTTTCAGAACCTTTGTTTGTTTATCCACTCATTTTTATGGCCGGCTCAACCCGCCCCGAGGGCAGGGCCCGCGCAGCATGTGGTGCTGGGGATCGAACCGCGGTCCCTGAAGCCACCCAAGCTTTCCCAAGCAGGCGCTTTAGACCACTGAGCCATCCCGCCGGGCGCCCTAAAAAGAAGGTATTCTGATGGCTAAAGGAAAGCTTTTTTTCAACACTGTATTCTTTAATAAACAATCTCCTCCTTTTCTACTATCCTCTTATAGCAACCATCCTTCGAGGTCAGGATAATGACTAACACCTGTTGGTCACTCCAAGTTGGTGTTGTGCCTCTTGGTGGTGGTGTTGCTCAATGTCTTGTATCATGTCATCATTTCTGTAAGTATTTAACTGTTTCCCCTTGTCTGTGGGAAGGTCCCCCTCTGGAGAAGCCCCACCTCTCCTCCAAGACACATCCTTGGACCCCTCTAATAGGAACTCTTGTCTCCTTTCTGCTGCCTTCACACATGGGTGCTCATTCATAAACATTTGTTGCTACTGTCCGCATGCCCAGGACCTCACTTCTGCCAAGAGCCTCCCCCTGGCATGGCTGTGTCTCCTGCCATGTGCACGGGCAGGGATATACAGTGTTATCCCGCCCAGCTCACTGCCTTGGAAGGCTGGCAGACCTATGCTCTTGTTGGGAGAAGAATCAGGATCCACACTGACATGGGAAGTGTGCAGCCAGGAAGCACTTAGGGTTGTCATTCTGCTGTTTCTACAAGGAATCTTTCACTTCCGCCTAGGTACTGGGTTGTGCTTTAAAAATATGCACTTCCTAGAATAAATGGCAGAATTTTAATATGAATTCAGAATTACATAACAGTATTGCAGTGATATAAAATTTCTTGTCTTTCACTACTGTACTACAGCTATGAAAGAGAACATCCTCGTCTTAGTGAACATATGTTCATCAATAAAGAAAGGGGGCACAGCGGCTTGAGCTGCAATGACTCCAAACCTCACCGGAGTTGTTCTCTCTTCCATCTCCTCCCCACTACATCCTGATCCTGCCTGCCAAGCCTGCCAGCCCATCCTTCTCTCCAGTTCTTTGCGTCTCTCCTATTTCTCCTGCCTCCACTCTGGGGGGGGGGGCACAGGGATGGGGGACTCATGGAGGCTGAATCCAGAGCTTTCACATATGCTGTGGCCCTCTGAACACTAATTGATCGATTGATTTAGACAGGGTCTCACTGAGTTGCTGAGCTGAATTCAGGCTGGGTCCAAACTTGCCGGCATCCTGCCTCCGTCTCCCAGACTGCACGCTCCCCCATGCAAGCGTTCTCCTGCCTCTATTCTGATTCAAGCTTTCACTGCTTTAACCTAGAAGCCCCTACCTACTTCCTCTGTGTCTGGTCTCCCACCCAGTCAAATGATATAAAAATATCAAATTGATCTTCCCAGTACGGAGCCGGTCGCCGCTACCTGGCCTACCATCCAGATGTCATAGTTAGGGATTAGATAGAGGTCACCCATAGTGGGTGCTAAGTGTTTTGAATTGAAAATAGGGAGAGCTTATATAATATTTTAATTCTGTGTGGCTTCTTTGGAAGCATCAGCTCTGGCCCCACAGGTATCTCCTGGGCAAGGCGGCTACCGTAAAAATGTGTGTGCACCTGGACAGAGTCCTCCACACACTATGCTTTTCCTGTCTACCCCATCACTTCTGATGCCCAGAACCCTGTATCTCCCCACATGGGCTTTTTAAGAATTTAAACCAACCAGGCCTCCGAGGGTCTAGTACAGCATTGCCAGACAGAAGCACAGTGCCATAGGCCACATCCCAGAACCACTCCAGCTCCACATGGTGCTCGCAGGGTCCTAGTGAGCACAGAACACTGACCGGAGCTCCCTCTTCCTGGGTCCCAAGCGCGTTCCAAACGTGTGCATGCTACGTTTTCTTCCTTACCAGTAGTTGATGGATTTTCCAAGTCCCACTTTTCTATCTCGGCTTTCATGGTTTCACTTTTGGGGATCTTATCTAATAAATCACTGCCAAGACCAATGTTCTAAAGCCTCCCCCTAGGTTTTCTCCTAGGAGTGAGCTGCAGTTGTATGTTGTAGAAAATACAGGTCCAATTTAATTCTTTTGCATCCATTTGCTGAGATTACCATTTACTGTTAGCATGGTCCTGGCACTTTGTTGGAGATTGTTTCTGGGTTGTACACATTGTACTATTATCTTTCTGCCAATACCATACTGTTTTGATTAATGTACTTTGTAATATGTTTAGAAGTTGAAAGAGGAATGTTTCTAGCTTCCTTCTCAAGACTGTTTTGGATATTCAGGGTGTTTTGTTTTGTTTGTAGTTCTATAGATACAAATTTTAGGATTTTTTTCTATGTCTATAAAATGACATTGGGAGTTTGATAAGGACCTCAATGAATTTGTAGACTGCTGTGGTTAGTATGACATTTTTACAATATTAGGTCTTCTAATCCATAAACATGAGATGTCTGTCCATTTATCTTCTTTAGTTTCTTTTACTAATATTTTGCAGTTCTTAGCCCAAAGTGTTTCAACTCCTTAGTTAAGTTTATTCCTAAGTATTCTATTCTTCTGAGTGCCATTATACACAGAATGATTTTCCTAATTTCTTTCTCCCCTGCCCCCTCCTTGGGATTGTTTGTCATTGGTACATAGAGCCTAATGAGTTGCTGTATGTCAGTTTTGTATTTCCTGTAATTTTATTTGTCAATGCTAACAATTTTTTTGTTCAGTCTTCAGGATTTTCTACATGTAAGGTCACGTCATTGTCAGGAAAATCTTTCATATGATGTGAATCATTGCGTTCAGGTGTGTTCCCTGGGTAAATCTGGCTACATGCATTTCTTACAAAGCGAGAGCTGGCTGCCCCTACCTTGGAAAAGAAATGGTATATGGAGACAGCTTCGAGTGGGCTGTAAGCTGTCCTTGGTCTTAGCCAGACCCAAGCATGCTGTGCTCCAGGATGCAGAGGCCAGCGTGGCACCAAGCCACCTGCATATGAACTCTGGACACACAACTGGAAAGACTCAAGTGCAAGGCGGTGTTTTGCTCTTGCCTGCCAAAGGTTCCATCTCAGACAGGACCCTTGCCCAGAGGACTCCCATTCATCTTTGGTGCTGTCCCCTGCCTCATTCTGTGCTAACATATTATTGGACTGTGCTCAAATCTGCTGTACTTTTATAATATACTTTCATCTTTTTAAAATCGTTGTGTGGCTGCTCTATTCATGCAGATCCAAGCCTCGCATTTCTACAGCCACATGTATCTGTCACAGCCATCTGCAAACCAAATCATGCTTCTTTCTGGCTGATGTGGTTTCTTTCCCTTGCCTAATTGCTTTAGGTAATTCTTCTAGTACTATGCTGATGAGAAGTGGTGGGAATGGGCATTATTATCATGACCCTGATATTCGAGGAAAAGCTTTCAAATTTTTACTGTGCAGTATGTTGTCAGCTGTGAGATTTTCATATACATTTTTATTATATTCAGTTAACTTCTTTATACTAGATTTTTTTTAGTCTTTCTATGATGAAAGTACTGGATTTTGTCAAGTGCTTTTTCTGTTTCACATTCTGTGCTCAACAGATTCACAAAAAGCATTTGACAAAATCCAGTACTTCCATTGTCATTCCTGTAGGGTACTGTTTAATTCTGTTTCCTTTCTTATAGTGTCTTTCTTTGGGTTTGGAATCAAAAATTATCCTGACTCCCTCCAATGACATAAAGCATTGCTTTCTCCAGTTGCTTTAGATGTGCTTGTGAAGGACTGGTGCTAGGTCTTTAAAGAGTCAATACAATTCACCAATGAACTTACCTTTATTGGCATATGTTTTATTAATGATTCAATCCTCTTAGAAGTTTAGGAATACTCACATTTTTTATTTCCTCATCATTTGATTGTGTTAGTTGTACCTTTGCAGGAATTTATCCGTTCCTTCTAAGTTATCCAATTTGTTGGCATGTAGTTGTGCATAGGAGTCTCATAATCCCTTTAATTATGTAGCATCCATTACAAGCCATTGTTTCTTTTCATTTTCAATCCCATTTGTCTTCTCCTTTTGCTTGGTTATCTTAACCAAAATGTTACCAATTTTGATGATATTTTCAAACAACAACTTTGGCAACGTTAATTTCATTGGTGTTTCTTTTCATTTTCTCTTCCCTGTGTGATTTGCCTATGGCCTAAGTAAGCCTTGGGGGCCCATTCCGCCCAAAGGCTTGGTGCCCAGAGTGCCAAATGGTGTTAAGCCTCTGGGAGTGACACAGAGACAAGTCCCTAGGGCACTGGCAACACGCCATCAGAAGGCTGCTCTCAGAGGCCTCCTTGATCACTCTCCCAAGAGGACTTCGGCCCCACCCTCCTCTCCCTGCTCCCAGATTGAGAAGGATTATGGGTTTGTCCCTGCATGTGCAGCCACCACAGCCACCGTGTCATGGAGTGACAGAGCCCAGAGGCTGTCATCACTATGCCTTGTCAGCATTCAGCCTCTAAACTAAGCTAAACAGACCTTTCTCCTTGTAAAGTTAGCTGCCTTGGGACTTTAATCCTAGTAATGTAAAAGTAATGCATGCTCTAATTTGTTTTTTTAAAAATGTATTTAGTACAGGTCTACAGGTGTCACTACACAGATTGGACTCACAGTGATCCTCCTGTTTTCAGCCTCCCAAGCGCTAGGATTACAGGTGCACACCACCATGCCTGGACTCATTCCCCATCTCAGCAAACCCCAGGCTCAGGGCCAGCAGAGCACACCTGGGATTGAACCTGGTACATTTTCTAACCTTAATTATTACCTTCCTTTTGCTAAATTTGTGCTTAGTTAATTCTTCTTTGGGAGTATAAACTTCAATAGTGTGAGATTTCCTTTGTTTTTTTATGTAGACATTCGTTACTACAAACCCCCCTCTTATTAGGGCTTTTTCAGGCATCTAAAGAATTTTGGTACATAATGCTTTCATCTGTCTTAAGCTATTTTTTAACTTTCCCTTTAACATCTTCTTAGAATTAGTGGATATGGAAGAACGGCAGATTTAAATTCCAACTATTATGAAAATACCAATTTTGCTTCCACCATTAGTCTTAATTCTAGTTTGTTGATATGTGGTATGGTTTCAATCTTCCGTTTGTCAAACTTGTTGAACTTGCTGATATGTGGTGCAGTTTCAATCTTCCTCTCTCACTTCCCTATATGCTCTTGGAGCATTTGATCTGTAGTTTGGCTCAAGTTCCCATTGATCTTCTGTCTCACAGTCTATCGCTTACTGACAAGGAGACTGAAATCCCTGTGTAATTGTGCTGCTATTTCTCCCTTTAGTCTTATGCATGTTTGCTTCACATATATGGGTGCTCTGCTGTTGCCATTCATAGATTTATAAACATTTTATCTTCCTGAGGAATTGATCCTTTTATCATTATATAATACCCTTGTTTCTTTTGGGGGGGATTCTTTTTTAATTAAAAATCTACATTGCCTGATATAAGTATGACCACCCTGTTCTCTGGTCACCCTCATTTGTGTGGAATATCTTTTCCTATACTTGCAGTTTTGGCCCATATATGTAGTTCCATTTAAAGCTAGTCACTTGGATAGACACAGTGGGATCTTTTTTAAAAAAAACATCCATTTTGCCACTCTTGTCTTTTTTAAAATTTATTTATTTATTTGGTACAGGGTCTCACTATGCAGCTTGGACTCCTAGTGCTCCTCCTGTCTCAGCCTCCCCAGTGCTGGGATTACAAGCATGCACCACCATAACCCAGTTTCCCTGGCCAGCACATTGT
Source organism: Myocastor coypus (assembly GCA_004027025.1). Lineage (NCBI taxonomy): Eukaryota > Metazoa > Chordata > Mammalia > Rodentia > Myocastoridae > Myocastor > Myocastor coypus. Next base: position 74,887 of record PVJA010000940.1, read on the forward strand.
GCCCATGGGTGGGGCCGGCACAGCATGTGGTACAGGGGATCAAGCCTTGGTTCCTGCACTTTCCAGGCTGACAAACTATCTCTCCAGCCCTGCCACTACATCTTTTGATTGGAAAACTTAATCTATTTGCATTTAAAGGGATTATTACTAGGGAAGAAATAACTTGTATTTTGTTAATTGTTTTATATCTATATTACAAGTTTTTTTCCTTTCTTGCTGTCTTGTGTGTGTCATTGATTTGTGTGTGTGTGTGTGTGTGTGTGTGTGTGTGTGGTGTTAAGCTTTGATTCCCATGTAAATCTTCTACAGTTACTTTCTGTGTAGTTACCACAAGCTAACATAAAACATTTTATAATAATCTACTTTCAGCTATAACAACTTCAGTGTCATACCAATATCCTCTTTTATTTTACCTCACACACATAGCTTTATACTCTTGATTTTGCAAGTTATGTTTTCTCATATCTGTAACCTATCTTACAGATTTTACACTTTTGTCTTCTAACTTCTACTCCAGAATTCAGTTCTTTGGCCAGCACCATCACAGTGTTAGTCTTCTTTCTCTGTATGCTCACCTTCACCAGTGAGCTGTACACTTTCATATGCATTCATGTTATTGTTTACCTCCTTTTATTTCATCTCGAAGGGTTCTAGTTAGCATTTCTGTAAAGCAGATTAGTGGTTGTGAGCTCCTTCAGCTTTCGTTTATCCCAGAAAGTCTTTGTTCCACCCTCACTGTTAAAGGACCGCAGACCAGCACCCTGGTTGACAGGCTTTTCTGCCTTCTGCACTTTGAATGCACCGAGTCTGCTGACGGCACTGCACAAGGCATGATAATCCTCGGACCACCGACGGGCGTCTCCTGGCACAGACAGCCGCCTCTTCTCCTCCTGCCTTCAGACCCTACCCTGGACTTTTGATGTGGACGAGCACGGGCCTCGCTGCCATTTTCCTGGGGTTCCTCACGCTTGGTGTCTACTGAGCTTCGTGAATCCGGTATCTATTCTTTCTCCAGACACCACCGATAGGGGATGTGACTCCTCTGGACCTATGCATTCTGTTTCTCAGGCAGAGGCTGGCTAGGGGTCTAGAAGCTCATAACCCCTCTGTCTCTCCAATCTTCCTTGGCACCTAAGTTCTTGGCCTCTACAGCAGCGAACAACCTCACTCTTCTGCAGCCGCTGGAACCCCATGCTGAGCGGATTTCCAGGCAGCCCCACACTCAGGCAAGGTTCAGGTCACAAGGCAGCGCTCTAGGAAGCCACACTGCTGACCACGGAGTCTCATCGGCTCCTCGGGAGGGGGGTTCTCGAGTGCCTCCTGGCTCCCAGGGCCCTGACAAAGGCCAGGTGCAGCCAGCTAGCAGGCCCTTTTCTCTTTGCAACAGCTCCCAGCCCCTACATGATGTTGGTGCTGTGACCACTCTGTGTAAGCCAAGCCCAAGCAGTCCCCCAGCCACCCTCAGAAAATGTGGGCCTGGGAATGCATGCTCCACTCTGTTCTGCCCCTCTAGGGAAAAGCCCTGTTCCAGGTCGTCCTTTCTTGCACCACGCTGTGCTGTTGGAAGTGAGGTGAGATCAGTTTTGTTACTACAGTCCCCATGATGGTCTCAGCTTTATGCCACCTGGGATGCACAACTTCTTAAGGGGGTGCTGGAATTCTCATAAAGATATGTGGGATGTAGTAATTGATACATTGTGTCAACTTGAGGAAGCTTGACTGGATCAGCTCCACAGTTTCCGCGGATGCAGAGGGCTTACCCTGGGATATGATTGGTCCCTCCCTGGGTTGTGATTGGTTCTACCCTAGGGCCAGATGGGCCACCTCAGAGTGGCTCAGTGCAAAAAGTATATAAAAGGAGTTGAGGAAGACTTGCAGCACCCCTGCCCTGACCACTTCCTTTTGTGTAGCCCTGCCCTGCCCTGCCCCACTTCCTTGAAGAAGTCCTTGGAGGTCTTTGGAGGAGCTTGATCTTCACATCCCTGATGCTTCAGAGGAGCTCAGATCTTCACAGTGGAGTGCAGACATGGAAGAGAGGATGGACACCACAGCTGCTGCTCGCCCTCTGCTCTTCATTGTTTTCTGCCTCCAAGAACTGCTGTTGTTTGCCTTGGAGCCAACAGAGTATGAACTGAAACCTCCACAAACTGTGAGCTAAATAAACCTTTCCTTCCTTCATTTGAGTGTCAAGTATTTGTCCCAGCAATGAGTAAAAAAATAACTAAGGCATGGAGCCACAGAGAACTGTTAAATCAGTCTTATCACTGGACTTCCTCTTGCTCATATAAGGATTCATGTAAGGATTTTGATCATTCCCCTCTTCCAAAACTGCCAAAGGCCCCAGGTCTGCAGATTAGGCATTTGGTCTCTATTACCACCCCTGTGATGGTGCCCTCTACCTTCCCAGGATCCTTATCTGTCTAAGGCACTCTGGGCCCTGGCCGTAGGTCTTCTCTCAACTGAATGCCATCCTGTTATTTGGCCTGCTCCTATGGCTCCTTCCCTAGACCCCACAATCCTTTTGAAATTCCCTTCCAGGGCCTATCTTAATGTCAGACCCTAACCAGAACAGTCCCCCTATCCTGGTAAACCCTGTAAGGCTGCAGTTGAACCATCCTTATCTCACTTGGCTTTGCATTATGACCGCTTAAGCACCTGCTCTATGAGGTTATAAGCATCCTCTGAGCCAAGAGTCAGAAGTGAGTCCCTCTACTTCCATGCAGCAGGTACTCATGTCATCATGCCACCGCACTGAGAAGGACCAGAAGCCTCTGTCTTCTGCTTGCTACCCAGGGTGGTCTCCTACTTGGACCCCTCCCTTAGCTTTTGCTTAGCACTTCCTGCTCCAGCTGGAAGGTTCAAGAAAAAATAACCACATAGCCTGGAATACCTCTCAGTATCAGGTTTTGGACGCCATTCAGAGAAACCCGCGCAGAACAACATCCTGTAGAGTGGAAGGAGAGGTCCACGGTACCTTGCCTTCGGGGTCCACCAGGAGAAGATGCTTTGCCTGGCCACCCTGCAGTCCACTTAGGACATATTGGCCAGGGGATGTTGCACTCTCTCGAACCAGAAAGTCCCCGTCCTTTACCAGCAGACTCTCAGCCGCCTTCCTGCTCAGCTTGCCATGGTAGCAGCCTTCACTCCACAGCTGCTGCCTCACATGCCGCACAGAGTGGGAGCCTGTAGGCGGGGCTGTGGCGCCTGGCTGGACAGTCTCTGGGGCCTCTGGGGTCAGAACACAAAGAGACACCACAGTGTTACCTCCTCGCCCACCCCTCTCCACATTCACTCAGCAAACAGAGCCAGGATCCTCCCGAGGGCCAGGTACTGCTGAACTACCTCCATGGGCACACAGATGAGGACCTGCTTTTACTCTAACTTAATGATCCATCCAAACACTGCCATTGGCTTCTGTCACCTACAAAGGCAGACCCAGGAGTAGTTTTCCTTCAGATGAGAAATGGAACCGACTCAGGTGAGCTGCTTCTATGCCTGCACAGAGAGGCTCCTTATGGCTGCAAGTGACAGAGGAGGAGGCTTATGAGGGCCTGGATTATAGAAACCTTCCACCAACAGGAACAGGAACTTTGGATTATGCCACTTTTTAACTTTTAGCTTTCTTATTATGCTCCTGGGGACTGAACCCAGGGCCTTCATACTGAGCTGCACCCCCAGCTCTTTATAAGTTTTTAATTTTGAGCCAGGTTCTCACCAAGTTGCCCAGGCTAAGCTCAAACTTGTGACTCTCTTGACTGGGCCTCTCAGACTACAGTGCTAACAATTATAAATGTGTGCTGTCATGCCTGCCCTTCCCTTTTTAAACTAATTTACAAATTCCTAGTGTGCTTCTAGATATTCTTTAACCAAAATCTTTAAAGTTTTGTTAAACCTCCTGGCACTCCCACTGAAGGACCTGTCTGTTGCCTATTTACTTACCTGGATAAAACAGAGTTAAGGAGGTAAAAGCAAGCGCAGGTCCATGAGGCCCAGCCCAAGCAATGCCCTGGGCCTTGTGGACTAGGTGTTGTTCAGTGTCAAGAGCTCTGGGAAGGGGCAAGTACAACGGGGCTATTGATATGGTGCTAACAACCATGACGTAACTCGTATGTACCATAACAGGCACTATTAAGAGCTATACACACTTTATGTGACCTTACTTTCAAAATCAGACAGTACTAGCCGGGCGTGGTGGCGCACACCTGTAATCCCAGCACTTGGGAGGCTGAGGCAGGAGGATCAGTGCTAGTTCGAGACCAGCCTGGGCTACAAAAGTGAGCTCAAGGCCAGCCTGAACTACATAGTGAGACCCTGCCTCAAAAAAAGACTAAAAAAAAAAAAAAAAAAAAAATCAGACAGTACTTTCAAAATATTGATCTTCAGAAGGGTTAAGCCACTTACTTACAGTCTCACTGCTGATATGTTGTAGATGTGGGATTAGAAAAAAGGTGCAACTGGCCACAAGGCCCAGATTTTAATCTAGAAACTCCAAGGATCTAGCTTTGGATATGAAACTATTTCCATTTTTCAAAGCTCGCCTCACCTTCTGCCTCTGTAGTATCCGCAGTGGCCCTAGTAGATTGCAGGATCATGAGAATGCGCAGCTGCAGCTCCAGGGGAACAGCATAAACATCAGGGGAAACTGGAGGGGAATTTACCGGGAAATAAGGGTAACAACGTGCTTCGTGTTTTACCTGCAGAGGACGTTTTGCTTAGAAACTAGTCTTTTGTTAATGAAAAGGAATATTTACATCCTTATGCTCCACTCCCAGCAATGAGAAAGTCAGCCAAGGCCTTGGGTTCACAGCTTGTAGAGAACCATGCCATGGAGCCACTGGGTAGGCTATCAGGGCCCTATGGACTGGATGCAGTTCTCCCATCACTTATAGTTTTGCTCTGCTTAAGAACTTCATTCTGCATAACACAGTTATGATGTGGCAGTCTGAAATAGCTTCTCAAAATATCTTTAAGTGTACTGACTGGAAATAATTTTCCTTTGCAAATAATAAAATGCTTCTATTGTTGCCAGAAAAAGTCTAATGAAATGTGTCCAGACTTGATGAATGGTATTGAGGTTGGCCTTGGTGCTGCCCACTTTCATTTTTTTTTTTTTTCCCACTTTCAGGCATAATGGAGAACTTCTAAGGAGAGGCTGTGTGCACGTGTGGGACATGACACATGTGCGTGAGTGCAAGGCCGTGCGTGTGTGCATATGTGTTGGCAGGTGCCCCACAGCGCAGGATGGATTTTGATTTATCCTGAGAGCTTTTAGACAAGGACAAAACAAAAGAGAAGTAGACATGATATCATCTCAAAAAAAGGCTACAGCCTACGGCCAGCCAGAGGACGTGGACAATGTCTTCCTGACACAGTTTCCCAAATTAGCACAAGGACGAGACCCATGGTGCTGGGAAAATGCATTTGCTCCAACCTTGGCTGAAAATCGAGTTCTGCCAACAGCAGATTATGTAACTTTTATTTTTTTTATCTTAAAGATTATATTTGCTACTTTTTAAAAATAAAATCTGGGAAGATGAAGAACAAAGAAAATTGTGTCTGGTGCCTTCACAGATTATAGTCACTCTTAATACTGTGGTACATTATCCATTACCTTGCAACTTTCCTTACAGAGTTGACTTTGAGAATGATGATGATACCCTAGCTATAGTTGCTGCGTAATTCTATAGAAAATTTAATTAATTGTTGGCTTCAGTTATTTTCTTAGAAGAAGCATCAAAAGCTAAGGAGTGTCACTCTAGATTTCAGTGGAACTTTCCACCCCATAAAAGGTAACAGAAATCATGGAAGAAAGTCAGCATGTCATCTTGGAGTTCCTGTTAGCAACTAAAGACATACTGTCCACAGTCACTGCTTCAAAAAGGCTGGTTATAGGTATCCACACCCACACTACTCAGCTGGACAAAAAGTCAAAACAAGAGAAAATAGCTCAAGGATGAAAAATGTATTCAAAAAACTATATTAAAAAATCTGGATTGAACAACTACAAGTAATTTCAATGAGAAAGAAGGGACGAGACAGTCGAAAAAACTAGTACAATCTGGAAATAAGGCACACAAAAAATTTGATTTTTAAAAAGCAGTATTGACCATCGTATTGACCAAAGTAGCACTGATGATTATACTAAGAAAGGACAGGAACACAATGGTGAAGAAGATTGTGTGCAATGTAGATAACTAAAACAGAAGACTGAAACAAGAAGGTATAACAGGGAGCAATCAGAGCTTCCACTTAATTTTTAAAGAAGATGGAGAAGTAGATAAATAGTACTTAACTGTGCAGTACCATTCTGAAAGTAGTCAGAAGAAACTGTTAACAACTGCGGACACGGATATAGTGCTAGGGCATGAGAAAGTATTTTTAGTCAACTCATTTTACACTATTTATTATGTGAATTTCTTCCATAAGCATCTGCATGTGCTGCTTTTGAACTGAGGACAAGAAGTCTGTCTATAGACAGGTCATGGTGGAGCAGAGCTATAACCTAGAATCTGAGGCAGGAAGACAGTGAATTCAAAGCCAACCTAAGCAACTTACTGACTTGGCAAGTCCTGTCTCCAGACAAAAAGTAAAAACAGGCTATGGGCATAATTCAGTGAAAAGACCCTTGGCTCAGTTGCCAGTAACAAGTCGCAGTAACCACATAATTAAAGATATAATGAAAAAGATATAGACTCAACAGGATTGCGGACTCTCCTCAGTTTTGGGAAACCTACCCTTCATCCTCTCTTACTAGACCTCCATTTCTAATTGGAAGGAACTGTAAGTACCGTCACTGCTAGTTGTTTGCAGGAGTTACCACAAACACTAAACCAGTGAAAACCATGCTACTCTCCCTAAAAGAAATACAGGAGTACTATAAGGCCAAGTCAAAACACGTTCATCAGTCACATTTTTATCTATAGTCACCTTGCTTTGCATATATTGATTAACACTGAATTCACTGTCAACCAACACTTATCTATAGCACATGTTTTCTCTATAAAGCACTCCACAACCTTCCAGCACATGGGAGAGAGCCTTCCAGTACTATGCCTGGGGACATTCTCAACAGTGAAATCACCAGCAAGTTGCATAAAAATGTAGAAAGTATGGTACTAAATACGACATTGTGGACAGCTTGAAAGCCGGAACCAGAAGAAGGTAAAGGGCTGGCCTGATAGGTCAGCAGACTAAAGTGCCTGGCTTAGGCAGAGCATAGCAGCTGGGGCTCAATCTGCAGCCTGGCCAGCTGGCCCCACTTGCAGGGTATGCTGAGAGGGTGGGATCAAGACTGGGCATGGTGGTGCATGCCTGTAGTCCCAGCTGGACTTGGGAGGCTGAAAACAAGAGAATCACTCCGTGTCTGATCTCCATAGTGAGATCCTGCAGACCCTGTAGAACTTGCCCTAAATACAGAAAAAAGAGAAAAAAAAAAAAAAAAGAAGAAGAAGATAGAGCTTCTCCTTGCCTGACCTTTGCTGGGACACGGGCATTAGAGAACTCAAAGCTTTCATTGCTCTGTGCACGTCTGCAGGTGACACAAAGGCACTAAGAGTCCCGATTTTGGAGTTCCAGTTACAGTTGAGTGAGTAGGTGGGGTCTCAAACATGAAACCCATGGCCACTGAGAACTGACAATGCACAGTTCATTACTATGGCTGACCGAGTGTGTGAAACTTGTGTAATAGAAATTTTTGCATAAAATTATAAAATATAAATTTCCTTTATTATTGAGAGGAAGAATCCAGATATCTCCATCAAGTGTCTAAAAAATGACAGAAAAATGTTGACATTAAAACATTAAAGCGTGAGGTTGAGGTAGTGCCTAGAGAATATTATTTGTAATCAAAAGGAAGAATGAGCTATTACGGAGAGACTTGGACACGGTCATTGCTACACTGGTATCCAGCAGCTAAGCAGCCCAGAGGGAAAAGTATAAGGAGAAGCCCAGTAGATGGGTGTAATAGGAAGATTCCAGAATAAATAGTGGTGTTAGCAAGCACTCAGTAGTGTTTGGAAAGTTGACCCCTGTGAGGAAAACTAAGATAAAATATGAAGGGTCACAAGTGAAGTAAATATTTTATGGTGGAAATAAAACATAAGGCTGATAGATTAAGATGTCATGAATGAGACAGGTAAAGAAGAGAGCCCTGAACTCAAAAGGTACAAGGAACTCATAATGAAGATGAAATGAAGCCAATGAAACAGTAGAGAAAATTAAACTGAAACCTGAGTGCCTTGGGAAAATGGAGCAACAAAATCAAGAAACCCAAGTGAGAACTGCTCAAGCAAAAAGGAGAACCTTCCTGGTAACAAGAATGAGGGAAGTGATCTTACTGTAGATCCTCTGAACAGTAAGAGCAAAAAGCCAGGCGTGGGGGTGCACACCTGTGGTGCCAGCACTTGGGAGGCCAAGGCAGGAAGACTGCCAGGAGTTTGAGGCCAGCCTGGGCTATACAGTGAGTCCAGAGCTGCCCTGAACTACTCAGTGAGACCCTGTTTCAAAATACAAAAACCAAATCAAACCAAACCAAACCCCCCAAGAGGACAACAGAGGAGTACTACGTGCACCTTCATGTGGCTGGAACACTTAGGAAACAGACCCCGCTGTTTCTGAAGAACTGCACTGCCAAAGGAATCAGGGTGTCTCCCTGCCCAGGGCTTTTGGCCGTTGAGGCAAATGCCAACCTCCTATGGCAAATGGGCTGCAAAGACCATGAAGCCCCACAGAAAGGCACCTTCTCCGCTGGGCATGGAGGGTGGGAGTGGCAACAATGTAGAGAGATAGCCAGGCCCAGGCCCAGGCCTAGAGACAGCAACGGACACAGGCGTCCTCCCTCAGAGCACAGCCAGGGCCCAAGCAGAACACAGGCTCTCTTCCAGCCGAGAGTGTGTCCACAGCTGGAGCCTGGGGTGTGACCTGCGATGGCCACCCTATGCCACCCCAGGCTTCCTTTCTTTGACTGTGAGACCACAAAAGAGTAGCCACCTCATTTCTGTTCACTCCACTATTAAAGGTCAGTGCAGAAGGGTCAGACAGCCATGACAGGAACCCCCATCCACCCTGAGTGCCACACCTGTGTTTGCAACAGCCCTTTGAGGGGAGTGCAGAGATGTTCTATGTGAAAAGAAAGGTCAGTGGCTACCTGAGATGGAAAGGCTCAAGGGAGCAAAGCCAGCCACCTCTGAAGACCCAGATAGCCAAGGCTGGAGATGTCCACACTCTCTTTCAGGCCACTGCAGAGCTCCTGGGTGATTCTCTAGGCTGCCTCACAGGTTGTATATGGCCATATGTCTAAGGGCTGCTGGTGGCAGGAAGGAAGAGGTGGTGCCATATCCCTTAAGGGAATGTACATCCACGCCCCTCCTTCTGCTCCTCCTGCTAGCTCAATGCCCCTGTGCTGTGAGAACCCAAGCAGCCACCAGGGGCCAGAGACGGAACCCAGATGTTGAGCCTGGCAAAGCTGCCCATGCCAGCCCTGGGCTGTCAACCTCTGAGTCCATATCAGGTAAGAGAAATAAACATCAGTGCATTTTATACTATAGCACTGGGAGAGAGGGGCCCCTGTTACAGCAGCTCAGACTGAAGCTATGAATGAGTGGTGAAAAGAGAGACTGCAACTACAGGTGTCCTCCTGCCACACTCAGCAGGAATGAGGACCGGTCAGAACCTCGCATATGTGGGCAGTGTGACAGGGGCAGGCCTGAGAGTAGGCTTGGGAGATACTGGCTCAGGGCTCTGCATCAGTTTTAGTTTGGTTTCTCTCTTGGTTTGTTTTTTAATACTGCATGTATCAGTGAGCTCTTGTCTGGACAGAAAAGGCTGAGGATGCACAAGGAGGTGAGAGGGCTCTTGTTGGAGATGGGGTCTTGGCCAGTTGGGGTTGGCCTGTGGAGGATTCTTAAAGAGGAAGGGATGAGATGGAAGGAGCTAGGATGAGAAATTATGGAAGGTATAAGTTAACCCTGCTCCACTTCTTTATACAATTTTCATAAGTCAATATTATTTATACTTTTGGATTTTTTGTTTTATGTTTTTTTGAAAGAATAAGGGATTGAGCCTGAAGTTCACCTCAACTTAAGGGGGCAGCAAGGAGCCATGAAGGAACGTGGTACCTTAAATTCTTTTTTTTTTTTTTAGAATTTTTTATTTTATTTTTATCTTGTTTCAGAACTTCTGTTTGTTTGTTTGTTTTTATGGCCAGCTCAGCCTGCCTTGAGGGCAGGGCTGGCACAGTATGTGGTGCCGGGGATCGAACTGCTGTCCCTGAAGCCACCCAAGCTTTCCTAAGCAGGCGCTTTAGGCCACTGAGCCATCCTGCCAGGCTCCCTTAAATTCTAATGGTACAGGAGCACAGTGAGAATACAAAGGCCTCCGCTGTGAAATGCACTATCACTAAAGGAGGGAGAGGCCGAAGGGTTGAAGGAAGGACAGAGTCAGGGAAAGGTGCTGACATTGTGATGCTGGACATGGCAGAAATAGTTTTGAATTATAGATAGGAATCTTGCCATGGATAAATTTTGCCTTTCTCTATTGTTAAATTCTCCATGACAAAAGGCAGGTTCTCTGCTTTTTTACCACTGAAGACTTGTGAATCAAAGCATACATCAGATCAATTTGGGCTTCCAATACGCTGCGTCTCTGGAAGTCCATGAAATGGAAGCAACCAAGTAGACGCTCTTATAGTTACTTTTAAAACTACCACCGTGATTTCACACAGAGGACAAACACTGAGAGGGCCTCTTGAAGAAACATGAGCTCACTTCCTACTCCATCATCCCCCTCACAAAATGTCCTCTGTGGTGGACACAGAGATGCCCAGATCTCCCTCCAAAGAAGGACCACTGCCCCCCCCCCACAGACATGAACCTCCTGCTGACCGGCCATTCAAGGTCTGCCTCAGTGGCCCAAAAGCTTACCCTCCTTGGAGTCCAGACAAATTTGCAGTGCTATGGAGATCCCAGTGTGAGAGAACTTGGACACCACATGGCCTCTCTGTGGGGCTGGCCCAGACTCTAGCAAGCAGTCACTACAGTTCCACATCCCCACTTCTGCTGTGTCCTGAAACTGACCCTCACAGTGCCCTGCATTCCAGGCTCCACCTCAGTGTCTGCTTCCAAAGAAGATGGCAGCCACTTGACTGACAGGAAGGACTCTCCTGGTCTACAGAGTTAGGGGAATTTTGCAGCCCAGGCTCAACAAATCTTATAGGTTGTGTCCTGCCACAGCAGCCACTCTAGCTGGAAAGGTGCCTGTGGCAGCCTGGACAAACTTGCTGGGCTGATGAAAGGACCTTCTCAGGGGCAGGAATCCCAACTTGGGATCAAACCAAATTTATACTGTGCCAATCTCTGCATCACTGCAATGAGCTTCAATATTTTATGAAAAGCATTTTTAAATTTTTCAGTGGATTGTAGGCTTTTGGTTTCTTTTGCTTTCATTTATTGATGTTGTTTATGCACCTGTTCCCGAAGCAGTTTGGCAGGAGAGTGATGTGTGTCATTGCATTTCACCCATGGCATGCAGCTGAAGAAAGGAGTTACCTATGCAGTGCGACAGAGGTAACTCCTCGGAGGGCTTTGAAATAAATAAAATTAGTGCCGTCACTAAATGGAGTGGCAATAGTGGTCATGGCTCCTCATGCAGACAAATTCAAAATTATCCTCTGGCTCTGACAATTGTTCCTTTAGCCAAATGCAAGACTGAATCCAAAAATGAGAATAATTCAAAATATTGGAAGGAAATATTCAAAATCAATGTGATAAAACCTTGAAACCCAAACTATTTCCATGAATTTGTGGTCTACTATTAACTATACTGAGGGACTAAGATAATAACCCTTTTAACTCCCTAAATAGGAAGCCAAGGAAATTTAAAGTGAGAGAGAGTAAGTTAAGCAGTGGCCCCTAAAAAGATATGTCCACGTTCTAATCCCTGGGCCTTGGAAATGTGACTAATTTGGCAAAAGGGTCCTTGCAGATGTCATCAAGTTAAGGATCTTGAGATATCATGAGCACTAAGCTCCCCCAAAGCCCAGTGACTGATGTCCTGCAAGCAACGGTGGCAGACATCTGGGGGCCAGAGACAGGGAGGAAGGGGTTCTGCAGAGACCAAGACGTGTAAGAGTTCCACACCCTGCTCTCCTGGGGTGCCCCAGCAGGAGACTACCCCAACGAGGCCTGCTCTGGAGTGTCAGAGATGGGGAACCAACTTCTTCAGTAGAAGACACCCAGGAACCCATCCCAGACAACAAGGAGGTACTCACTTCCGCAGTGCCATGGACTCTCCAGGAGCTGGGGTGAGTCTCGGTTTCCAGCAGAGCCCAGCACTCTCTGCAGTGCCTGGGTGTTGATGTAGCAGGGGTCATCAAAGAGATCTGAGCCACAGGAGGGTTTCACGGAGGCGGCATCTCGCTGGCCCTGGGCCCCTCGCTCGAGGGCATCACCTGTGGTGATTGATAGGGGGCAGGGTATTACATTCTTGCTTTGTAGACAGTGGACCGTGTTGGAGAATGGACATGAAGCTGGAAGTCATGCCCACCAGCAAGGATTGAATGCCAGCTTACAAACTGGACCCAGAAGGTCAAGAGAAGCAAAGCATCAGTCCTCAAGGAAGAGCCCCTCTCTTTGGGTTTCCCTCTCCTCTGCCCCTGCCCTTGGCTGATTCACTGCTTCCAAAGCAGATGCGAGAGCAGCAGCAGCTCCTGAGTGGGAACGCCAGCACATACAAAAAGCCACTGTCAAGCCCAGAGTAGGGCCCAGGGACCAGGACAGTGCCTCTGTCACACTCCAATGGAGCACTGACTGTTCAACCCCCTCCAAAACTTCACTTAATTCAAAACTCTTCCTATGAACTAAAATCATTAAAAATAAGTGAATGAATAAAGTTCTCTGGAGCGGGAAACTGGCTTCCGTCCGTTCCCAGCATTGTCTCCTGCCAGGCTCAGCCTTGCCCTGCTGGCCAGGGTCTTATTCTGTTACCTGGGGGAGGTTCCACCCCGAGTACCTGCTCCCCTCTGCTCTTCTCTCCTCCTCTGTCCTGGTCTACCCAGCAGGGGTGAGGAGATGCTGCTTTAAACTGTAAGTTGGACTCCATTTCTTGGTGGCTTTCCCACCACTTCCCAGCCCATAGGCCCTGCCCACCTCCCCCATGTCCTGGGGCACCCAGCTCTGCATATTGATCTCCTTGAAAGCCTGACCTTTGCCCCCCTGTTCCTGTCACCCTTCTCCATCATCCTTGGCCTTCTGGCCAGTTCAAAGCTCACTCTCCCAGCGCCCCTACACCATGCTTTTGCCTTTCTGGCAGCTTGCATAACCTCAGGCACCCTCTCCACAGGAGAGCAGTTTTCTCACTTTCGTTAGGATCAGCTCAAGGTTTGCACCGCTTCTGGGCTGTGCACCCCATGCAAGCAGGGATGAGGTCTGCTTCACCCTTTGGTCCCCAAGCACCTCTGATCCACCCCTGGAAGGAGGAGGAATCATCCCAATGAATGAGCACAGTGAAAAGGGCTAGGATTCTGCGCGTCACAGAGCAGGAACCCAGGTGCACACCGAGCAGGGGATGCCCAGCGAAGACCAGCTGCCTCTCAAGGGGTGGCTCGTGCCTGCCCCTGCCCTGTGTCATACATCCTGAGGGTAGGGTGGCTGTGTCAAGGCAGAGGGCCCCACAGGACACCATGACCATTTGTGTATTGTGCAGCACGTTACGGTCCACTTGCTCGGCTAACTGCGTCACCTACTTTAAGCAAGTTGCTGACACACACAGTGGCTGGAAGAGCACTGCCAAGAACTCTGGGCCTTTGCTCCTCCACAAGCTCCTCCTTGCTGTCTTATGGTAAGCCAGAGGCTCACAGTGAAGCTTTATGTGAGCATCTACGGCCATCACACCCTGAACGTGCCTGGTCTCAAAGTGGTACTTGAAAGCCTAGATTTGATTATATCATTTTTAAAAGACTGCTTGTCCATACCCACTTCCCCAAGAGGAAACAGGCATACCAGGCCTGACGGGGCTCCAGCAGTCACCATCCTGGGGTCCAGGCCGGGCTGAGTCTGCCTGGCGCAGTCCATGGCACCTATACTGCCGCACCATAACCTGAACTCCTCTGCCCACTCCCTGCCCGAGGAGACAGCCCCAGCAGCCCTCTCCATCAGACCAGGCTCAGATGCACTCATTGTGCTGTGTGCGGGGCTCCTCCATCCCTATCGACCCTTTTGTGCCTCACCACGCCTGGCCTGAGTTGGCCACATGGAGCTCACTATCCCAAAGGCTGCACAAAGGCAGTGGTGTCTCCACCGGCCGCTCGGATGGCCACCACTGTGTTCTGCCTCTATTACACATACACCATCATGTTTAAGCAGACAGTGTTGTCCTCAGTTTCTAACAAGGTGCCCCAGCTCATTCCCAAATTTAAAATAATCCTAAATTGAAGGGTGTGGTTGAGGGGAGCTAGCCCTCTACCCCACAGCAGTGCTCCCAGAGCCCTTCCAAGCTGAGCCATCCAGGGAGGTCTGTGGGAGGAATGACTGTGCATGGTGCTGTGTCCTGTGGACAGCTAAGTCCTCAAGTGTGAGCCCTCAGCGTCTATACAGCTCAGCACTGCTGTGAGTGCCAGCATAACGTTCCCACTGAACACAAAATTCAGGGAAATGACAGCCAATTTTTCCCTGTTGTCCCTTTGTCTGCTAATAAATACAATGAACTTGGGCCGGCGAGATGGCTCAGTGGTCTAAAGTGCCTGCTTAGGCAAGCTCAGGCAACCACAGAGACTGTGGTTCAATCCCAATCACCACATGCTGTGCCAGCCCCACCCCCACGGCAGGCTGAGCTGGCCATAATAAATACATAAATACATAAATAAATAAGCACAGTTAACTCTCTCAGCAATAGAAGCCTATTGCAATAGGTGTAATCCATCCAGAATTCAAGTTTTAAGTCAATATTTAAATAAATAAGCCAAACCTCACTGAACATATGTCCATGGTGGCTGCCAGAAGTTGGGCATGGCTCTCTGGGAGAAGTCGTAAAAGCTACACATTCACTTTCCTGGCAACAGCCCCATTGGATCCCTGTTCGGGAATTTCAGGTCACTTCAGACAAGAACCCCTACTTATGGAGAGCTCCCTCTGGACACAACAGCAGGGGCTTCCGTGTCCAGGCCTCTGGGGCACAAACTGAGCCCCGTCACCCAGTTTCAGTGGCCAAGGTCTGGGGATTATCGAAGATGGCTTCCTAGCCTTCTGAGACGGCTCGGACACAAGCCTGGCTGCTGACAGGAACAGTTACTGCTCATCATGCCAGGGAGCAAGCACCCCGGCCCAGAATTCGCCTCTCACCTCCTCGAGGTGTGGGCATCTCCTAGGTAGCCATGACCGCCGAGCCACTGTGATGAAAGGCCATGTCTTTCTCATATTTTTTCATGACAAGATGTGCATCCGTGTTCCAGTGTAAGTGAGCTAGAGCAGTCCACAGGTGCGCTTGCTAGCTATGATGGCTAAAATGAGCTCTGTGGAATGTAGTCCAGTTCTGAGCAAACAGTTCCTGCCAGACCTGCCTTGGGTGGCTCAGGGTGAATTTGAAGTATGTGAATATGTGGGGCTAGGTGGTTGGTTTAAAGAAGAAAGCCAAGAAAGCCAGAAGCAACAAGAAGGGTTCCACAAGGCTTCACACTTACACAAAGAAAAATCTTGAATGAGATCGAAATGATGCCTGCATATCCATTCCCTCCTTCCCACATCTATGATTTTGAAGGGAGAATGTTTAAAAATGTAAAAACAAAGTCACTCAAGAGGAGAACTCTTGAGGAGCCAAGACACTCTGGGTGCCTTTCTGATGGCAGTCTTGTGACTCGGGCAGTCAGAAGCGGGGAGACAGGAAGACAGGCCAGGAGCACCATTTGGTAGTGAGGAGGCAGACATGTGACTGAGGGGCTGTTGGAGGGCTGAGGAACTTGGCAGATCAGAGCCATGGAAGCCTGCAGCCTCTGCCCCAGAGTGCTCTGCCTGGGCTCTAACCCTCCCCAGTTCTCCCTGCTCCCTGTGTTCCCCCTACTGCACTGTACCTGGACGGCTCCTAGGCCTGTTTGATTTTCTCTAAGGGAAACCTTCTTCAGCCCTCAGTTGAGTAAGCCTTGCCTTTCATTTGCTCCCATCACATCCTGGGCTCTGGGACATCCCTGGGGAGTGTGGGCCTCTGGGGAAGGTGTGTCGCCAGCGCTCGCTTGCTCTCTCTCTCTCTCCCTCTCTCTCTCTCTCTCTCCCTGTCTCTCTCAGTCTGTCTCTGTCTTTCTGTCTCTGTCTCTGTCTATCTCTCTATCTTTCTCTCTCTCACACACATACACACACATACACACACACGTGCAGTGCTGGTGGCATCCCTGTCCCCAGCATCCCACACAAAGCCCAAGTGTGAAAGGTCCTCCATCAGAGGGCATCCTGGAGGCTTCAGCACAGGGGGAATCATCCTCACCAGGATGGTGACAGGCCACTTCACCTGGCTCCTGAATGTCAAAACCCTGGGTTAGCATTTCCAGGATGTGAAGGGCAGGAACACGGGAAGCACTGTAAGCCCTAGAGAGCAGGATAGTGAAAGGCCCCACCCTCAGCCTTCGCTCAGCTCATTTTGTCACACTGCTGTAGGCAGCTGAATCAAATAGAAACATTACAGGCAACTAGTCAGACAGGGCCCTGGAAGGAGCCAGCATGGAAGGTGAGATACCTTGCAACTGTGGGAGAAACAGTTGGGCCAGAACTCAAGATGAAAGACTAAACAAATGCAGCCATATAACTTCTGGGATGGACATCATGGATTGATATTCTGAATACATATCAATCAACTTGAAAATGCCAAAAAGAATCACTAGCCCAACCCCTTCAGGAAAAGCCCCTTTCTGTAGTCATGCCATTTGCTATGTGACTTGCTTCTCTATTTTGCCCCCAAAATCAATTTTACCTAAGCAACTATATTTATAATCTACTGGTTGACCATAGTTTCATCCCACTTCATGCCCACCTAGCAAGTTCCCATTTTTCCCTACTTTGGACCCACCTTGTATCACAGATTTATGCTATAAAATCCCTAGAAAAGGCAGGGTCTTCAGCAAGGCACTCGGGTCCCCTTCTGTCTACTTCTGCCTCAGACAAATGCTTTCTCCCAACAAATATTTTATTCTGCTTTTAACCTCTGTTGTTCCTAAAATTCATTCTTTAATTTTACAAAACACAAACTCGTCCCAGGTATTTAAATAAATATTTTCTGCAACTTTTAAGAGTAAAATGACTAAGCCGGGCATGGTGGCACACATCTGTAATCCCAGCACTCGGGAGGCTGAGGCAGGAGGATCGGCGCGAGTTCGAGACTAGCCTGGGCTACAAAAGTGAGCTCAAGGCCAGCCTGAACTGCACAGTGAGACCCTGTCTCCAAAAAAAAAAAAAGACAAAAAAAAAAAAAAAAAGAGTAAAATGACTAACTGACTAACTGACCATAAACTTGATAGCTGACGTCTCACCCTTGGTTGTAGACAGTTTCACCCAACACTAGGGATCACATGCAGCCATCAGACCCGTGGGGCTGGAAGCACAGGGTGCACTGGCCCCTGACTGCCCTTTCAGGAGTCTTTTCCTTGCCTTGGCTGATGTGGAACGAGGCCTTATCTTAGCCCCAATGGGTCAGATTGGGCAGGCATCAGTTTTCATATTCATTTATTGTTCTATCTTCCTGCAAGGCAAGCTCCCCTGCATTCCAAGTCAACAAAGACCCCTGCCTAGGATGGCATTTCCATGTTGCCACCACAGTGACCCCAGACTGCAAGGCAGGTGACACCAGCATGAGGAAAAGCAGTGAGCCTCTGCAGTGCCCTCTCACGTGATATGCTTGTGACCTAAGCCCCCGAAAAGTCCACAGCTGAAGGATTCCGAATTTCATCCATGTGCACCTGGCTTTCCCAGGTGTCCAAGAGCCAGGGCCACACACATTCAGTCACCTAAAAGTTACCAGGATGGGGCTGGGGAGATAGCTCTGTGATACAAGCACCTGCCTGGCAAGTGCAAGGTCGTGAGTTCAAACTCCGGTCTAGATAGATAGATAGATAGATAGATAGATAGATAGATAGATAGCACCAGAAAGGTGACAAACGGGAACCACCCTGCACCTACCTGTCACCCTGCTCTGCTCCAGACAGTTCTCATACACACTGCTGCACTTGGAGTTCCCAGGCTGCAAGGAGAACAGACAGCAAGGTGTTTAAGGCCCAGGACATGGTCATGGATGTGAAAGCACCTGCAAATCTCCAGGAGGACATGGAAGATGCATTCACTTTCTTGTAGGCACGGGGAGCATCCCGCAGGTCAGACACTGTGGTACAGGGAGGGGAGGGTCCATGCTCTCAGTCCTGCTGACCAGGCTGGTCCCCAAGGACAGCCCTGTTCTCCTTCCTCAGATTTCTGCTTCTGCTTGGGAGGCCACACTACAGGCTCATGGTGTCAGCAAGCAAGTGACTCTTGGGACACTGTTATCAACACTGCCACACAGCCAGCTTCCATCTCACTCTGAGCTGACAGACAGGAGCGTTAGTCTATGGAGACTTATGCCAAGCTCAGCTCTCACTCCTGATCCCTCCTGTTACGGTTTGTGCATAGGTGTTCCCTCCAAAGCCTCATGCAATCACGGGCAGCTTCTGGAACTTGTGATTGATTATTGTGGGAATGGGTGCTGCACCTCCCCTGGGACAGGTGATTTGCATTTCAATGTAAAGAAGGAAGAGAAGTTAGCTCAGTGGTTCTCAACCTTTCTAATGCTGTGACCCCGGATTAGAGTTCCTCATGTTGTGGTGACCCCAAACCAAAAAATAATTTTGGTGGCTACTTCAAAACTGTAATTTTGCTATAGTTATGATTCGGAATGTAATAAATAACATTTGCCAGTGGCTTTCGGCGACCCCCGCTGGAGTCACAACCCACAGGTTGAGAACCGCTGAGTTAGCTGTTTAAGCTGCTACTCCTCCCTTTGTTCTTGCTCTTAGCTGCTGCCATGGAAGGTTGCCCTCTGCCATGTGCTGCTCTGCCTTGGAGCCAGCTGAATACGGACTAAAACCTCCAGTAACTGTGAGCTAATAAACACTTTCATTTTGAGTGTCAGGTCGTCCAGCAATGAGAGAAGAGTAACTAAGACAGAATTTTGTACCGCATGAATGGGGTCAATGTTGTGGCTAAACCAGACCATGTGGATCATGAGTTTTTGGAAACAGCTTATGGGAAGAGATAGCAAAGGTTCAGAGACATTGCCTACTTATGAAAAGTTGGAACAGCTTTGGCTCTTCTGCAGGGGAGATTCTGGCCAGAGCTCAGGAGACCAGAAGGCTGATAGACAGCCAGCCTATAAAGACCAGGCTGGGGAAGTTTCCGCTGAGAAGGACTGCATTGCTTGTTGGACTCTGGATCATTTGTGTTTTGACTTGGCAGAAAAGTTATCTGCATTTTGCATCTGTCCAGAGATTCTGCCTGAGACTGACTTTAAGCATGGTAGACTGATTAATCTTTCAAAAGATATTTCAAAACAGCCAAATATCGGAGTGGTGGCATGGCTCCTATTAGGAGCTTTTAGCCAGGTTTATGTTAAGAATCAAGATCAAGGAACCTATCAGGAGGATTCAAAATGTAAGTCTGGCCAGAAAGGAAGTGCCAGTAAAGCTGTGGACGGCAAAGATAGAGTTAAGAGGATCTTCATTGCTGAGAAGGAACTGTAGGATGAAAAATATGGCCTAAGGGCATCACAGGAGGTGGCAGGTCTTCACCCTTTGCAGCCTCAGAATTGCAAAGGTCAGAGACTTTGCCTTGAAGGGAAAGCCACTGAGCTCTTTGTTCCAGATGGCAGTGGCAGCACCAGGTTCCATAATGGTGCCAGCATGGGGAATTTATTCCTCAGAATCAGGGTCAGAGTGCTCAGCAATCCATGCACTCAATCTCTACAGTCAGGAGAGAAGGAAGCCTGGCTACTGCTCCAGCTGGCAGCAGACCTTGGCATCATCCACATGGCAGTTATTTTAGGCACATTGACAATGCAGGAGTTCTAAGGTTAAGAAGCCTTCCACCTAGATTTCAGAAGAAGGCCTGGGAGGCCAGGCAGTGTGCACCTGAGAGGGCAGTATATAAAGCTATGAATGAGAAGCCTGTTCAGTGGAAACCGCAGAAGTTTGAAAAACCCAGGAACGTGGACCATCTCAGGGAAACTGCAAAGAAGGAGCAAAGCCAGCCTGAGAGAGAAGCCATTGGAGCTACAACCACCAAGAGTGCCATAGGGGCAGAGCTGCATGGAGCTTACAATTTGCTACAGGTTGCTTCAGATGTTCTACAAGGACCTATAGGATTTAATGTTGGCTATTCTGGATGTTGGACTTGTGTTGGTCCCAATGCTAGGTATCCTTTTGGAATGGTAATGTGTATCTTGTGTCTTTGAATGTTGGGTGTGTTTAACTTTTCATTTGTACAGAGGCTCACAGAGACTTGGGACTTGGACTTTTCAGCAATGCTGAAACTGTTGGGACTTCGGCTGCTCTTAGAGATGGACAAAAATGTCTTTTGCATAAAGGCATGCGCATGAATCTTTGTGGGTCCAGGGGCAGACTGTTATGGCTTGTGTATAGGTGTTCCCCCAAAGCCTCATGAAGTCATGGGGCAGCTTCTGAAATTTGTGATTGATTATTGTGGCAGTGGGTGCTGCACCTCCCCTGAGACAGGTGATTTGCATTTCAATTTAAGGAAGGAAGAGAAGCCAGCTGCTTGAGCTGCTGCTACCTCTCCCTTTGCTCTTGCTCTTAGCTGCCACCATGAAAGGTTGCCCTCTGCCATGTGCCTTTTTGCCTTGGAGCCAGCTGAACATGGACTGAAACCTCCAGTAACTGTGATCTAAATAAACCTTTCCTTACCTCAGTTTGACTGTCGAGTATTTGTCCCAGCAACAAGAGAAGAGTAAGTAAGACACCACCCAATCAAAGACATCAACCAACCTAACACAGAGCCCAAGCACAGGCACTGAATCAGGGTGGCTCCTGTGACAATAGGACATGGCAGGGTTATGACTCAGGGCTGACATGAGAAGTGGCTTTAGGCCGAGCAAGCACCAGAGCTTGGAAAAGTGCAGTAGAAATGGAAAGGTATTGGTAAATCCCCAAGCTAGGTTCATGGTGAAACCCTGGGTCTTGACAACTGAGTCATTAAGCAGTCCCATGGGTGAGCAAATGGAACCCAGGAGAGGGTAAGGTTTGGAGTGGAGGGGAGAATGGTGCCTCACCTTCTACATAAACAGCAGGGGACCATGAGGTAGCCTGCCAGATGGAAGGCTAGGCAAGCACCGGGCATGCGTGTGGAGCAGAGTAGCCCAGGCAGAGCCCTAGGACAGGCTGTGCATTTCTAGGGAAGATGTGGAAGAGTGGTGATGATGCAAAAAGAAAAGGTGCCACTTACTCTGAAATGTATGTGTCCAAAGCAAGACGAATCAGCAGATGACAATGGCAGCATGTGTGCTGGGCACATAGAATAGAATGTCACTGTAGAATCTAGGTGGGGTGTGTGGTGTTTGCTGCATGATTCAACTATGCTGTACTTGTGAAAGTATTCATAAAATGTTAGAGGAAGAAAGAAAGAGCCAGGAGAAATAAGAACAGAGAAGAAAAACAGAAAGCGATAGGAAAAGGGAAAGAAGAGCAGTAACTAGAGACATGGGGAGACAGTGAGAAGATAAAAATGTTCCACACACTGACAGAAGAGGTCTCAATAGGAGAACAGGCAGCCAACAGATGTCAGCTGGTGCAGACAAACGTGGACGCCGTTGAGCAGCGGAGGGGGCTCAGCCATCACGGGAGGCTGAGCACAGTGGGAGTCATTTCTGTCAAGCTGCAAAGCAGAGTTCAGATCTCACAAGTACAGAGAGGGCTGTCAGCATGAGGGAGATGAGGAGGCGGCAGGCACTGCCAGCTGGGCTGGAGGAGGCAGAGGGGACGCTGGACCTCAGAGGATGGGCAGCAGGCAGAGGTAACGGGACAGATGCAGACACAGAGCCCGGCGCGGGTGACAGCTGCAGGACAAGACAGCAGGGAGGATGTGGGGCACAGTGAGGAGAGCTCTGAGCTTAGCACGCCAAGGCCAAGCTGGGGCCTGTGAGAAAAAATGATCCAGAGCAGACTCAGCTGATTCACTCCCCCCACCATGTGTGTCAGGAAGATGGTCCTTTCCCTGAGCCAGCATTTAGAAATCTGGGGCGGAACCCCACTGCTGCTTCCGGGAACCACAGAACCTTACTTACTAAGTAGCACAGCTTTTCGCAGCGGATAGGGCAGTATGCCACCATCTGCTCTGGGATCTGGACTCTGATCCGAGCATCGGACACACCGCCGGCTGGTGGCTGCTTGCCTGGGATCTCGTTGTAATATTCATGATGTTCTCCCTCCTGGGCGTGGCCATCAGTCTGCACCTCCTCACTGTGAAGGAGAAGAGAAAACCCAAGAGTCGGGACACGGTGGGATCAGAGCTGAGCAGATCACCCTGTAGAACCCTGCATTTCGTGTTCTAGGCTTACAGCTGAGCTTAAGCAGCATCACACATCTGGACGAAAGCAGCGGTGGTATGGTTTAGATTGCTGGAGACAAAGTGGGGTAAGCCCACAAAACTGGCCTTGTGTCTTTGCACCATGGCTAATGGAGGTGATGACAAACATGAATGCCCTAAATGTATTCATAAGGTGTGCTTGCCACAGAATCATGAAAAAGCAAAGTCTTGCAGGGAGTCTCCAGCACACTTCAACTGTCCCGCCTAGGAAATGTGTACTCGAAGAAAATGTAGGCGTTATTCTTTGGCAGAGGTCCTGGCCTGGTTTATTAAACTAAGATTATAAGAAGAGAGAGTTATGACCAGTTCTGTAGTCTGCCCGATGCCAGATGGGATTCGTAAAGGAGTATGAGGCCCACAGGTGGCTGGTGGGGAGACTTATGCAACCACGCAGCGGGAGTTAAAGCTAAAACAGAAAAGAAACAAGCAGACTTCTCTTCCAAACTGAGCTTAGCACAAGTTCTTCATAAGAAGAATAAGCCAAGTCACTTTGGAATGAGTGACAGCGCTACTGGGCTTAGGACAAGTAAACTGAAGGGCAGCACCATGAGGCAAGTGTCAGGGGGCAGTCAGCACCAGGGCTTAACATAGTCCCTTCCCCGGCTAGTGAGACCACCTCTTAAGGGAGATCTCAGGACAACACAGAATGACTTATCAAAGAGATAGGGTCTCATTTTATCACACAGGGTGGCCTCAGCTTGCGGCCGTCTGTCTGCCTCAGTCTCCTGAGTGTCGGGAGAATAGCTGTCACCAGGCCAGGCTGGAAAATGCGCTCTGCAGCACCCAGGATGCCTTGCACAGATATGAGCTACGTGCGCTGCAGGCCTCACTGGAGGCAACGTGGCGGGACTGACAAGCCCCGACCAAAGGGTCCCTTCGCTGTGGACTTTCTGTGCTCAGACCCTGGTGGCTGGGTCACACCATGAACCACTGCCCACCAACTTACCTGAAAGCAGCAGGTGACAGGGTTTGCACCACACACAGTTGACTCTTCTGATTTTGCTCAGTGCTTTTGGTTTTTATTTTTTTTTTCTACGCAAAAGAAGTGCAGTTGAGATGAATCTGAGATGTTTCTGACATTTAATGCCTAGCTCTGTGCTAACACTGGAGAAACACGTCTGATTGCTTTTCACTTTCGCGTCTCCCTTAAACCCGTTCTAAAGCAAGAGGAAGTATATGGGCAAATGTGAATGGAAGCCTGAGGCAAGGGAATGGCATGTTAGAGCCCAGCCAGAGCAACCCTGTCAGATGAAAAAGGGCTGGGAATATAGTGCAGTGTGAAGGCCCTGAGTTCAACCCCCAGTACCACGCATACATACACTCGCATACATACAAAGAATGGAAGAAAAACATTATTTTGAATTGAAACTGCATCTATTAGTAATTGTAAAAAAATATATATTACTAATTGTGGGTCAGCCAGAGAGCTCACTGGATTAAAGTGCCTCCTTAGGCAAACACAGGGACTGGGATTTGATTCCTGATATGCAGTGCCAGCCCTGTCCCTGGGACTGGGTGTGGTGTTGCATGCCTGTAATCCCGGCACTTGGGAGGCTGAACAAGGAGTCTGAGCTGTGTTGCGAGACCCTGTAGACCCTGTACCGAAGACATTAAAAATAAATAATTAAATTAAATTAAATTACTTATGGAATATTGGACTATGTATACAAAATACCTCCTCTTAGTTCAAAGAGAAGAAAGATTTTTTTTCTTCCTTTTTTTTCTTCTTTCTTTACCAATATCAATTAGAAAATTTATTATGTCTACACCCTGTGCTCTATATAACTATTATGAGGACAACAATATGCAATGTGTCAATTATTATGAATATATGTTTTGAAACTCTCATATTATCTCTTATGAAAAGTAAAAAAAAAATTAAAAATAAGTTAAAAAAATAAAGTAACTAATTGCACCAGTCCATTTGTTTTTGTTTTTTGTTTTTAGTTTTTAGAATTTTACTTATTTATTTTCTCTTGTTTCAGAACTTTTGTTTGTTTGTTTGTTTGTTTATTTTTATGGCCAGCTCAGCCTGCCCTGAGGGCAGGGCTGGCGCAGCATGTGGTGCCAGGGATTGAACCAAGCAGGCGCTTTAGACCACTGAACCATCCTACCAGGCCCTGCACCAGTCCATTTGAAAACATCATGTTAATCTTAAAATATACGCAGAGTGAGCAAGACAAATAATTACTGAACTTCTGACTGACCTTTCCCAAGAAACATTCAGAGAAGGGTTTTTCAAGTACTGTTTGAATCGGAGCTCGAATGCCTGCCCAATGGTGCTGATGACCTCCTGGGCAGTTCCACTGTGGCACTCCAGGATGTGGCATGCTGGGGAGAGAGGCAAATTGCAGTGTAGGCTGTCAGTAGGAGACGATGGCACAAAGTCAGGCACTTCCGAATTGGACTGGTGGGGACTAAGAGGAGGCACGTTTATGACCTCTGTTGAGTTTTGAAATAACATAAAAAATACCTCATTTGTACATGCATCAATGAGAAAAACATTCCAATTTTACATCTAAATACCTCCAAACACAAATATTGGTCTTAAGGCAAATCCTGTTTTTGCAGAAGTGGATGGCCTGACTGAGATATGGCTAGAAGCTGTGGCCTGCTCCTGCAGCCACACAGGAAGTCTCAGGCAACAATGTGACAGGTGGGGCAGCTGGAAGTCTCACCTTTGCAAGGCCCACTGCACAAGACTGAAACAAGGAACTCTGCAAGCCTATGCCCAGCACAAGGGATGAGATGCTGGCGCAGAAAGGGACTGGGCAACATCCCTCCTCTTGGCACCCATTGGCCACTATCACTCTCATAAGTCAGGGGTAAGTATAGTGTCCCTATCTTTAAAACCCCACTGATGCATGGTCTATAATGTACATTCAAGTCAAGATTAGGTGAAGATATTAAAGTTTTTATTAGATGTTCTCTGATAAGCAGTTGTTGGGAAGAAGCTAGTTTTCACATGTAAAATAGACAAGTGTTACAGCAGCTAACAGAATCTCGTAGTCACGTGAGGTAGCCCATTTGCTGCTCTGATGTAAAAGGAAGAGCTGTGTTTGATGCCTTCATTCTTACCAGCACTCTCAGCTTTATTAGGGTGTGGTGTATGCTTCAGGTCTTGCAAGAAAAGTCTTAATTGAAATTGACTGATATTTCATAAGAATGACCTTAGGAAGAGGCCTAAAAATGACATAAAGTCAGAGACAGTATGTCATAGGAGAAACTTTTTGAAGGGAACATTTATGTAGCCTAAGAATTGAGTGATGGGGAAAGCTTGGCAATGGCTCTTTATAACTAAGAATGGTTGTAAAGCTTTTCCACTATACTTTCAGCACAGCCGAGAGAAAGTTGGTGAGGGCTTCAAGGAGTGCAAATAGAAAGCACTTGGTTCTTGGACTTGGAATTTCACAAACAAACCCTCATACAGATGACTGGAACAGAAACCAAGGGGAGGCATACCCGCCCTCTCTGGGGAGTGGCTTATGTGTGCCTTTATGCTTCCTGTCATCTCTGGAAGGATATCAGATTTATTTAAGGTAAGTGCAATCCACTTGCATCTGACAGAATTCGAGAAGCTGGTAATGAGGAAGCTGTGATGGACCCTATAACCATGCTTCTCAGGCCTACACTGATAATCATTTCAAGGACTCTCAGATGTTCTTATTTCAGAACTAAGGTCACCTTTGTTTAAAGGATGTAAGTCTCAGTGCTTTCTGAAGAGATGTGTGCTTGTGTCCTGAAAATGACCCAGTGCTAATTCTAGTTTTGAAGATGCAGTCAAGCGTATCTGCAAATTTACATCCTTTCTAGCAAAAAGTTGCACTATCTTTAGACTGTTATTTTATATTTTCCCTATGTTTTTCTCTATAGTAGCTTTTTATAGTGATAAAACACATAGATGGTGCTTTTAAAGTATTTGTTAAATTGATATGTTTCTCAGCATTGCATCAGTATTTCTGTGGGGGGGAGCCTTCTTATACCCATTGAATGATAAACAATTGTTTTGAGTCATTTATGGAAATAGCCTTTCCTCCAGGTCTGAAAGATACCTGGAGATGTACCCTCTAGCTGAACCAAGAGAAGCCCTGTTACCACATTCAGAAAGGCCATTTGTTTGAGTTCTTTTCTCACACACTAGCAGTCCAGTTAAAAAAGAAATTTTATCAAAATAGACATGACTTAGGCCGGGCGTGGTGGCGCACGCCTGTAATCCCAGCACTTGGGAGGCTGAGGCAGGAGGATTACTGTGAGTTCGAGTTTGCAGCCTGGCCTACAAAGGTGAGCTCAAGGCCAGCCTGAATTGCACAGCACGACCTTGTCTCAAAAAGACAGAGAGAGAGAGAGAGAGAGAGAGAGAGAGAGAGAGAGAGAGAGAGAGAGAGAGAGAGAGAGAGAAGAAAATGAATTTGAAAGGTCTGCTCTCATGTGCGCCAGCAGATGGCGCCGAGGCTCTGAAAGGAGGAGTCCTCTCTGAGGAAGCGCAGGGCTGGTCCAGGGTGCAAGTGCTTTGCGACCACTGACAAAAATCCAGGTTAAATGTCTGTTTAAGTTGGCCTTAGGGCCCAGAACCGTGGCCTTTCTACGTCCAAGTAGCTTAGGTGAGCTCTTTCTGCACACCTGGAGAACTCGGATCTCTCCGTGCGCAGCGAGTTGGTCACTGAGCAAACCCAGAGCTCACACGTGAACTCGCCCTTCCTACACAAGAAGCCTTCAGTGCACTGAGTTCGCTGAGGAGTCCTGCCGTCACGGCAGAAGGGGCGGCTGCTTTGCTTGGACCACACTGAGGCAGAGCCCGAGCTCCGGCACAGTAGGAGCGCTCAGGTCCTGGCCCGACGCCGCCGGTGCTGAGCCACGCGGGCAGCAATCCCCTCCTCTGCGGTCCCACCAGCTCCTGCCTCCGAGGTGTCCAGGGCCTGCCAGCCGCAGGACCTGCTTCCCGCCTCTGCTCCTGCCGGCCCAGGCTTTCCAGGTCGTGACTCTGAAGAAGCTTGCTCTTTTCCTCCTCCTTGGGGCACCTCCATCCCTTCCCAGCCTTCAGGCTCCTTTGATTTTCCCACTTTGGGAAACCCTGCTCCTCTTTTAAGCCTCCCCCTGCAGTGACCTCCCCTAGGGTGAGCTGTAGGCCCCTACCGCAGGTACCTCAGGCTTGATTCTCAACCTCTCCCTCTCTCTGCCTCTCCCCGTCTCTCTTTCCATCCCTCCCTCCCTTTCTTTCTCCACCTTCTCTTCTCTTTCCTCTCCCTTAAGACCACCTTGGGATTGTGTGATGTCACCTTTGGGGCACCACTGTTTTTATTCCAGCATTTAGCACATTTTTTTTTCTTAAATAGAACCAATATTCACTTTAAGACTTTTAGAAAATAACAAGGCATTAAGAGGAAAAAAAAATACATGAAATCTCACCATCCACAGAGAACCACTATCAACCATTGGGCTTGTGTTCTCCCAAGCGGGTAGCTACACGTACCTAGTACCAAAATTATCCAAGGATCCTACCCTACCTATGGCTCCATGTCTTGCTTTTGTACTTTACCAGGGTTGTACATATTTTCCACTATGCCAGTGGTTCTCAACCTGTGGGTCGTGACCCCAGTGGGGGTCAAATGAATACATAATGCATATTAGGTATTCACATTCTGAATCATAACTGTAGCAAAATTACAGTTTTGAAGTAGCCACCAAAATTATTTTTGGTTTGGGGTCACCGCAACATGAGGAACTGTATTGTGGGGTCATGGCATTAGAAAGGTTGAGAACCACTGCCCTATGCTATCACTTCTTTTTCTAAACTAGTCTTACTATTGCTGGGTGGTGATACAAACTATGAGTTCACTTAAATGATTTCCTTCTTATGGATATGGAATTAATTTGACCTGTCCTACTCCATAAACCACGTTTATGGACTGTGTGATATTTGTGCACACTCTAACACTTCCTCAGAAGTGAAATTGCTTGGGTGAAAGATGTTTACATTTTTAAGACTCTGATGCACATTGTCAAACTGCTCTGCAGAATGTTCAAATCCATGTTCTACTCAGCAATGTTTAAAAAATACTGCTCTAAATCCCATCTTCCCATTTTTAATGTTTGAAACTTGGAGATGGCAGGCAATGCCTATTTATAACTTGTGTGTCCCGACTGCTAGTGGAGCTAAACCTGTGATTCTCCTAGTGTTTCTTGGTCTGTTGTAACAGCTTTCTGGAAAGGTATTCTTGGAGCTTCAAGCTGGTCTGTCCACCCACGTTTCGGCAGATGGCATTGTGGTGTGGTCCTGTCTCAAACGACGGAATCTTAGTACTACCTACCTCTCAGGTAGGTACGTGAGGGTGAAATGAGTCCTTGTGGTGACCTGCTTCTGACAAGGCCTGGGACCTGGCATGCAGGTGACAGACAGCAGCTAGTGTTCTCTGCCCTGTTTTGCTACCACATCCTTGTCTTTTTCTTCTTGTTCAGAGGCCCTGTTTCTTCACTGGCAGCAGCATTCCAGTCAAACAGAATAACCATGACAACAGCAGCAACAGATACCGTTCATTACGTATCTGCTCTGAGCCAGGCACTGAGATATTTGTACTATGTCCCTAAGGCTCAAGATGTTTCATTTATCTTGAGATAGGATCTTGCTAAGTCACTGAGTTGTCCAGCCTGGGCTTGAACTTGTGATCTTTCTGTCCAAGCCTCCTACAGTGCTGTGATGACAGATGTGGGCTGCTGTACCTGGCCTGGTTCCTACTTCCTCATCTGCACTCACGTCTCAATAGCCATCAAATACCATTTAGTTCACGAATGTGGCTCAGACTGTCTCTCCCTCCTCCATGGCGATGGATAACGCTCCCACCTCAGCCACCAGTGGCCACTTCACAGACGCAAATGCCAGAAAAATGATTGGATTCCACTGTCAGTAGGAGGGCACAAGCCATCATAGATTTCATAAGATTCAAGATCATCAATGGCACCCAGTGCCCTGCCAACTGGCACGGGCTTTGCACCATGTGACTTCTGCTGCCTACACTGTTCTTTCCCTCCTCTGCAGCCTACCTTTCCACACATGCTCACACTACCGAACAGTGCGATTGTGCTCCTGACAAGGCACTCTTTCCCGACCCTCACTCATCGATTCCATGGATCCCAAATGAGCACCCACATCCACGCCGCTGTTCACTTGCCACCTCACCTTTTCTGTGGACATCTTATGGACTGTGTTTACCTCTCCCCTTAATGCTGTGCCTGTGCTGGCCAGCAATTATTTTTCTTCCATGAGGACTAGCTCCACCCTTGCCTCTTAGGATGAAATTAGCAATTATCTGCAGACTCAGAAGCTGTGTCATATGCTCCCTGCAGGGCTGAGGAACCCGGCAGCTCAGTGGGGGAAGAGCTGACTCTGGAGGAGCAAGCTGGCTGCTCCACACAGGGATTTGCATGACAAAATGAAAGAGTGGGGGACAAGGGCACCTGAGAAGAGGGACAAGTGATGGGGAGAAAACTAACCTTGAAGTCCAAGAGACAGATGCTGCAGACCTAATTATCTGCCCACTCAGAGAGACCTGTTTTCTTAAGGGAAGAGATGAAGAAGGAAAGAACACTCCATCTGCCGTGCGTCATCTCAGTTACTCAGCCCAGCAACTCGAGGAGCACCAGGATCCTCACTCCTTCTTACAAGACAAAGCAGCAGAGGTTCAAATGAAGGCAGAATGAGCAGCCTAACGTGAACAGTAAAATCTCTCCATCTGTAGCACAAACATTCTCTGATGGCTAAAGAAGAAATTCAACCCTCTACAGTGGCTGTTTTGATCCTCACAGCCCATACCTCAGAATCCCCCACAGACCCACCTGTGAGGCAAGGCTCTGACAAGCTGCTTGGTGTGGACTGGCAGCTTTCCCAGGGATCACACCACATCTCCACTCCCACTGCCTGTCCTGAGCTTTTCCTGGCTGTTACCCTGTGCAACCAGTTCTGATCTTTGAGCCGCTCCCTCTCCATGGCTAACTCATGTCCCCCCACCTAGAGTTCTGGCATACTCTATCTTCCTTCCATGACATCCTTTAGTCACTCCGGGGTCCCCCAAACCTAGCGAGCAGGGATGCTTCAGCCAAGTCCCTTGGGGTCTGGAAGCCGCCTTTTCGCGGCCCTCTGTGCACCACCCTCCATCCTCCATCCCTCCTGCACTGGTTCCCGTCCCTCCAGCCCACTCCTCCTCCTCCTCCTCCACTGCCGGTTCTCACTTCTCAGCACGCAGTGGCTGGCTTAGTGGAGTCTTCCACGGTGGTTTTGGCCTGCTTGCTCCTTTCCACCCACGAGGGCCACGTCCTTTTGATGAACGCTTCTGAGCACTCCATGTGAGCCACTGAGTCTCGCCACTTCACCATTGGGCGTCACCTAGCACTTCCCAAGGAAGCTCTCTGCTTCCGGTTTCTCCATGAATCCACCCACCACCTCCCGATGTTCATCCTGGCATAGCTGACTCCACCACCAGCCTACAGAATGAGGACCCTGCTTACTGCTCCATCCTGTCTGCCCTCCAGATGCCCTGTAGACCTCTTCACACATATGCTGCAGTTTAGTGTATTCTACTTCTCCCTTTCTTGGAGTGCCCTGTGTGTTTCCATCTTTGAGACTTTGGTTCTTTCAGTTTCCAAATCCCAGACCACGTTCACTAGTAAGTGAGGGCAAACTCCTTCTCTGGGGTGGCAGAGGTTACTGATTAACAGGTCTCCTTTGTTTGTTTGTTTGTTTGTTTGTCTGTTTGTTTGTTTGGTACAGGGTCTCACTACCCAGCGTGGACTTGTAGCCATCCTCTTGTCTCAGCTTCCCCAGCGCTAGGATTCCAGGCGAGTGCCACCACGCTTGGTTTCGTTGGCCAGCTTGGTGCAAAGCCAGAAAGACATGTTGTACCAAGGATCGAACCCAGGTCCTCTCACTTGCCAGGCAGGTGCTTCGACTGCTGAGATATCTTCCTGGCTCCTAACAGGTCTGGTTAAGGAGGAGAACTGACCTATGCTCTGGTCCTAAGATCTGTCTAAATGTTCCAGAGGCCATACTAATACTAATCAAGTCTCTCCAGCGAGGCAGATCCCCTGAGAAGCCCTAGGCCCCCGACTGACTGTATGGCAGGGCAATGAGTGTCTTAACCTTGCAAAGTCCCAGGATGAGAGCTCTAATCAATAATTCAACTCAACAGAACAAAACAGCTTTCATTTATTCACTGGGCGTTGTGGTGCACGCTTGTGGGAAAGCACAGGCACATCCAACATTAGCACATGCAACAGTGAGAACAGGAGTAAATAAAAGGATAAAGTGTGAGGTTAACAAGAATGCAGCAGGCTGAGGCAGGCTGCTAGAGGGAGGAGGGGCTTAAGGTGGAAGGGGCTGTCTGTGGAAGAGACACTGAAGTCCCTGAGAAGCTGAGCACTCAACAGTGGCATGCCAGGCTCTGGAATATCAAGCACACAAAGTCTGCATGTGCGCATGCGCACACACAGCCAATGCAGCCAATCTCATTGGATGAGGTCATACATGCAGTTCATGTGTCCACTGGGCATGTGGCAGCCATCCCAGTTCTAATGACAACTTCTTTTGTGAGTACAAAAGATATGCAGGGGCCAGAGAGATAGCTCCATGGCACAAGTGCCTGCCTGGCAAGTGCAAGGTCATGAGTTCGAACCCCAGTCCCACAAAAGAAATAAATAAATAAAATAAAAAGAGATATACAAAGACAAGAGCCTCTTAGATGGTGGGTTAATCACTCAAATGACCAAGATTTAAACCCCAGCTCTATATTTTTCTACTTTACTATGCTGGTGAAAGGGAAAAACTGTACAAGAGAAATCATCCCCCTTAAAACTTTGTTCTTTCGAAACTTCGCAGCTCTGTAACTGCTTCATGGCTCTGTAATTATTTTCTGACCCCTTTAACCATGAGAGTGTAACCAGACATACAGGCCCCATCATGTCATTGTATGAAGCTTCATAAACGGGGGTCATTAATCTGCCCTTGTCACCAGCGGTCTCACCATGCTGCTGATCAGAACTGCCCAGCTGCTCTGTCTCACTTTTGTACCTCCTGCTTGGTATTGTATCAAAGCCCTGGATCTCCCATGATCTGGACCTGATTCTGTGAGAGTGATTCCGATCCGCATGCTACTGTCAACATATCTGCCTCCCAAGCCTGGTGTCACTCGGTGTTTCCGCTTGCCATAGCACTGACAGAGCTATTTATTTCCAACCCAAACTTACACAGTATTTCTAGGATCCCTCATTGCACTCTAGCGATACTTGTGAATCTGTATGAAAAATAGAAGCTTAAAGTTGGCATACAACAGCTCTTAAGAAAATCTAGAAGTCACTTTCCATACCTCGTTGATTAACTGGATCTTTAGCTACGTAGGCAACATAGTCTGTAGTATCCTGTTAAAAAAAAAAAAAAAAAAAAAAAGGAAAATATGCATATCTTAAAATGAGCACATTGTAGCACTGGAACACAGGAGTACATTTAGAACATGGTGCTGAAGCAAGGACTCAGCTGGGATTGTTTCTATTTAAAGAGAAAAGCACTGCAGGAAGAAGCACAGCTTACACTACACAGCCCAGCAGCTGCAGAATCCCTGGTCTTTTCCCTGTGGGAAAGAAACTTCAAGATTAAAAAATAAGAAGCAGGTCTGGGCATGTAGCTCACAGCTAACTAACTCACTTGTGTGTGTGAAGCCTAGGGCTCAATCCACAGCACAATGGCGCCCCAGTCCACAAGCCTGATTCTTTCTTTTTTTTTTTTTTTTTTTTTTTAATCATTTTATTTATTTTTCTTTCTTGTTTCAGAACTTTTGTTTGGTTATTTATTTTTATGGCCGGCTCAGCCTGCCCTAAGGGCAGGGCTGGCGCAGCATGTGGAGCCGGGGATCGAACCGCGGTCCCTGCAGCCGCCCAAGCTTTCCTAAGCAGGCGCTTTAGACCACTGAGCCATCCTGCCGGGCCCCATGATTCTTTCCATAATTCTGGCCACAAACCAACTTGCACAAGAACTGAATCAAATTCAAGGCTTAGGTTCAATTTTGTTCTTTTTTGGTTTTTGTACAGGGTCTCACTACACATCTGAGACTCATAGTGATCCTCCTGCTTGTGCCTCCCAAGTGCTGGGATTACAGGTGCGCACCACCACACCTAGACTCCATCGCTGGCTCAGCGTGCTCGAGAGCAGGCTGGTGTGGCAGGTGGGGCCAGGAAAGGAACCCTGGCTCCTGTGCTTCCCTAAGCAAGCGCTTAGTCTGCTAAGCTATACTGCCCGCCCTTAGGTTCAATTTTGACTTTATGGAAAATTTTATTTGGTTCAGGTCTGGTATGGCTTGCAATTTAGCATTGTGGAAAGAATTAAGTTGGTGAACTGAAGTACCACTGGGCCACACAGAAAAGGGCAGGGGGCATCTGGGATGTAGTTCAGTGGTAGAGTGTTTGCCTAGCACAGCAAGATGCTGGGTTCAATCTCCTATACTGCTCCTCCAAAAATCAGAGGTAGACTATGTCATTAAAAGCCAAAGAACAGAGCGGGCAAGATGGCTTAGCAGTCTAAAGCACCTGCTTAGGCAAGCTTAGGCAACTGTAGGGACCATGGTTTGATCCCTGGCACCACATGCTGTACCACCCCTACTCCTAGGGCAGAATAGGCCAGCCAATACAAAAAAAAAAAAAAAAAAAAAAAGAGCATGCAGGTAGTAGCTGGTAGCTGGTTCTTATAAGATCACTAGAGAAAAGGACTCTCTAGTATTGGAAGCTAAAGTACCGGGGACCAAACAGGTGCAACAGTGTCTTCAATTATGATGAGGGAGACCCCCTGGGGACCCCTCCTGTCTCTCAGGAGCTATTCCTGTTTCTCATTCCTATTCTCCAGTAAATTTTCAGATCCTTACGAAAACCCTGGACGTGGCATGATGGTGTCCAAGTAGAAGCTAGGTAAAGTAGAAGATGAGCTGGATGGAGAGGCACACTGGGCTTGCAGGTCTATGTGCAGGCGCAATAGCTTGAGGAAGAAGGCAAAATACAACGCCTCTATTTGATTAACATATAGAGAAAAGAATATTTAAATAAAGAGAAGGACTCAAAGCAGCCAAATAGCTCAGTGGATTAGAGCACCTGCAAGGAGTCCCCAGGTCTGCTGTGCCAGCCCCAGGCCCCTGGGGCATGCTGAGATGGCAATTGAGACTAGATGTGGTGACACACGCCTGTAATCCCAGCTCTTGGGAAGCTGTAAACAGGCAGATCACTATGAGGCTGATCTAGTAGTGAGACCCTGAACAACCTGTACACCTTCCCTAAAATAGCTCCCCCCGCAAAAAAAAAAAAAAGAGGACTCAGGCTGGGGAGGTAGCTCAGCAGCAAAAGCACCTGCCTGGAAAGCATTAAGGTCTGAGGTTTGGTCCCTGGTACCATGTGCCACATTGGCCTGAGAACCAGGCATGTTAGCACATGCCTGTAATCCTAGTGCTGAGGAGGCTGAGACAGGAGGATCACTATGAGTATGAACTACATAGTGAGATCATATATCAAAACAATAAAAATAAAAATAAATGAAAAAAGAGGACTCATGAAAACCTCAAACAATGCTTCATTAAAACAGACAGAATCGGACTGGGGACATAGCTCAATAGAATAAGCACTTTCCTGGGAAGTGCAAGGGTGTGAGTTCAATCCTTAGTTCTGCAAAAAAAAAAAACATAGAACCTCCTTGGTAATTCCAGCTTTTAATGAAAATAGTAAGCTGATGACTGATAAGACTTTAATAATTCAAGAAGCTTTTTGTTATCTCCATTATCAGAAAAAGAATACAGTGCCACTCGCAGACTGAAGGCAGACTCTCTAGAAGGCAGGGCGATCAGCGGCCAGAAGCAGAGCCTGGGCCTGCAGTGCCCTTTAGGAGCTCTGCCTAACTGCCTCTGCTGAATCACGGGAGGGCCGCCCGGAGCAGCACTTGTCTTGAGTAATTTTTAAAAATAGCACACATCTGAGTAATTTTTCATGCCAAAAAGAAACTTACGAATATTATTATTATTATAATTATTTTTATGACCAGCTCAGCCTGGGGGTGGGAGTGACACAGCATGTGGTGCCCAGGATCAAACTGCGGTTCCTGCGGTTGCCTAAGCTTGCCTAAGCAGATGCTTTAGACCACTGAACCATCTCACCAGCCCAATAATATGCCCCACATTTTCTAGTCACTTTTTTTTTTTTTTTTTTTTTGAGACCAGGGTTAGAGCTCATGACCTTGCGCTTGCCCAGTAGACACTTGTGCCATGGAGCTATCTCCCCAGTCCCTGGAATATTCTAATAAATGAGGAGACATCTATGCTCTTTGCTTCTAGCGACCCACTGCTGCCAACTTCTGGCCTCGTGAAGGGGAATGTGGCCTGAGGCTGTCATGGTGCTGGGCCCAGGTAACGCCCGAAGGAGGCTGTGGGCCCTCTTTGGACCTCACTGACTTGGTCCTTCAAGCAGTCTTCAACAACTTAATGGTTTTAAAATTCTGTGGCTGGGATGTTTAGGATGTTTAGAAGGAAAGCAGAAGTAACAGGTGAAAAGATTTTAAGATGTACTTAATACTTGATGTGTATGGGTGCTGGGGAGATAGCTCAGTAGACTAAGTGCTTGCCTGGCAAGTGCAAAGGCCTAAGTTCAATCCCCAGTTCTGCAAAAAAATAAAATAAAGCAATAATAATAATAATAATAATAATAATAATAGATGTGCTTTCAGATTTTGAGCTTTTGAATAAGTGAGCTACACAAACATCCTTAAGCTGCCTTCAAGGCTGAGAAGAGAGGGGCTGGGGAGATAGCTCCGAGGCACAAGTGCCTGCTGGGCAAGTGCAAGGTCGTGAGTTTGAACCCTGGTCCCACAAAAAAAAAAAAAAAAAAAAAAAAGGCTGAGAAGAAAAATGAGCTGCTTGTGACAGGAGACTAAAGGCGCAAGCAAGCAAGGCCACAGTGAGATGCAGTATGAGCACTGAGGAAACTGGGAGGAGCCTGACAGAAAGGCAGTGAGGTGCTGGGCCATGGGGCCTCTAGGCTCCCTCAGCCACTCACCCTTGGCCAGTTAGTGGCCAGGCTCTAAACAGCCTCAGTGTGTCCTAAGTAAACACAGACATGGGCTGCCAGCAGGTGCCTTTTCAACCATGTGCCAGGGCTTGCACCAGCACTTTACACGTGTGCACTCACTAATCCTCCAGATCCTGTCAGGTAACAGGGACCCTGCCAGAGAGGACGGCCCTGGAAACCAGAAAAGCATATGAGTCAAGTCAACCTGACTCCAGTGCCTAGAGAATGCTAAGCAGCCTCTGCACAGGAGGGTAAAATATCACTGTGCGCGTGTGTGTGTGTGTGTGTGTGTGTGTGTGTGTAAAGCTAAGGCCTGGGGTGGACCCAGACCACTATTCTAATGTGAATCAACAGGTTTTCTCTGCAGATGGAGAGAAGGCAGAGGCCCCACTAAAGGCGGCAGCAGATACAGTAGCCACAGATCCCTACTGTTGGTGTCTGTAGGGATGAGTTTAGGTGAACTGCAAGGACTAAAGGCATATTAGGACAGCATGAAAAGCAGTAAGATTCTGGGGTATAGTGTCATAAGGCATGCAGGCTGTGCTTAGAATATGTGTTTGTGTCCTGATCCTAAAATGGCAGCAACCTGGAGACTTCACACCAACACTAATAACTGGTTTTCAAACCACACTTACAGAGCATCACTTTATACTCTCAGAAAAGTATCTTCTTTTTTTTCATGGTACCAGGGATTGAACTCAGGACCCTATGCTTGCCAGGAAAGCACTTATTCTACTGAGCTATCTCCCCAGCCCCCTCAGAAAAGTATTTTGAGTTTCTTCATAGAGGATCAAGCTATCTTGGCTTAGGAAGAGGAGAGAAACATTGGTGATTTTCTGCTGAGGTCCACTGGTCCCTCCCTGATGTCCAACCCTTGGTGTCACAGTTGAGGCCAGATGGGAAGGCTGCATGGGTCAGGCTCTGGCCACCTTCAGCCATCTGTAAATTCTTTTGGGGTAAAAGGAGAGCTCTTAACAATCTGGTAGCATAAAGGAGCTGACATAGTCATTTGAAACTAACTATGCCCAGGGCAGAAAGATGAGGAAGCTACGAAGCCTCAAGGGAAGACACAGTATCCCCTGACAGCAAACAGGTAAGAACAATGGCTTGATATCTCCTGAGGCTTTTTGTTCAGAAAGAAGCTCTGGAGGCAGATCGTGCTCTGCTGACATGCTTAAGTACTGAGTCGCTGGTGGCCACACTGAAGACAGGCCGTTCTGGAAGTGTCTTCAACTCTGGCCTACTTTTAAAACATTTAGCTATGTACTTCACACACAAGCAAGCTTCATGAACAGGCACAGGAGCGAGGCTGTTCACATTTTTCAGAAGCCCGTGTGGAAGCCATGATCACCTAGAGTAACTTGGAGCTTCATTTCCTTTTGGGGCACTGCCATTTTTCATTTTAAATATTCCAAATATAGTTTAAAATGAATTAAAACTTTCTCATAATATCAGACACCAGTCTTAACCTTTTTTTTACCCTGCACAGATGTTTTGGGCTTCTCTGCTATTTCTCATCATTTGTGACTCTAAACTTTCCTTGCCAACAAGAGGTGAGAAACTGAACATAGTGGAAAGAAAAACATCAGCTATTAAACTATAGTGAAGCTCGTCTCTGAAGGACAGAATGTTGAATAATATTCTGCAGAAAAGAGGACAACATGTTCTGTATAAAGTCAGGTCTGCACGTATTGCTGTATGTTTTCTGGGGTTACTGAAGTTCAGTCATTGCAAAAGTCACACTCTGCTCTCCACCAGCCATCCATGTGTTTACAGGGACAGGGAGATGGCCTACAGTGTCACAGAAGAGAAATCCTGTTCTTTCATTCCCCCAGTTAAACAGACCTTTTGTTCAGGCCTCAGCTGGCTAACTTCAGTGCCCCTCTCTGACGCAATCACCCAGTCCAGAAACTGTGTGGAGCCATGGCCAACTCTGACCTGCCGAGGAGGAGACAGAGTCCTCTCCACCCTTGTGCCAGTGAATGCCACATGCCCTCCTTCGTGGTAGGCAAAAGCTGCAGGTTCTTTCTCTGAGGCTCATTCTACATTAAGCTGAGCCACCTCGGTTGGCATGGCTGACAGCAAGCTGGCTTCCCCTTATATTCCAAGTCCAGTTGATTAGTGGGGTCTGCCTGGAACACTGCGCTGAGGAGAATTCTGAGTACCAGTACCCTGTGTAGACAGTTGTGCTTGTAACTCCTGCCTGGGGTGTAGGCCATCAGTAAGAAGCTTAGCGCAATGCTATCAATTCATCTACTAATCCAAATGTTTTAAATTCGGTTTTTAACTCATACAAAAAGAACCCTTATAGATGTGTACTTACAGGATCCCCTCCAGAAGCAAATGAAATAGATTGCATGTGATGATTTGCAATAATCTGAAAAACATAAAACAAATTAAACATGTATGATGCCCTAAGTTACTATCACCATTATATACAATCTAACACTAACCAACTACATCTGTTTTGTCTTTGCCTGCTCAGCATCCCTTTGGGAACCACCCTGCCCACATTCTATAATAATCCCTTTTGGTTCTGCTTTTGCTGGGAGCCTTCCACATGCTCCATAGGCACTCTCACTGAGCTGCATCCCCACCCCTAATAATCTCATGTAAACCCAAGGTTTGGGAGGGTGTGCAGGCTCCTCTCACTACCCTACCCACCTGTGGCCCTAGGTCTAACCACTCAGAAAACAGCATCTTCCTGGGTACAGAGGAGCCAATCTATGCTGACATTTGTTCCATCATGTTAACCAATAGACCTTCCCCCATTTCTGTATTTTTTTCTGTCTACTTGATTTCTAATATGAAGCAACACTAGAAAAGTGAACTGAATTATTGAGCCCAGGATATTGTGTTTTCCTTGAGATTCTTGAGAAGGAGAAGGAGAAGGAGAAGGAGAAGGAGAAGGAGAAGGAGAAGGAGAAGGAGAAGGAGAAGGAGAAGGAGAGGAAGAAGAAGAGGAAGAAGAAGAGGAAGAGGAGGAAGAGGAGGAGGAGGAAGAGGAGGAAGAGGAAGAAGAGGAAGAAAGAAGGAGAAGGAGAAGGAGAAGGAGAAGAAGAAGAAGAAGAAGAAGAAAAAGAAGAAGAAAAAGAAGAAGAAGAAGAAGAAGAAGAAGAAGAAGAAGAAGAAGAAGAAGAAGAAGAAGAAGAAGAAGAAGAAGAAGAAGAAGGAGAAGAAGAAGAAGGGTTCATTCTGCAAATGGCACTTCTTGATGAGGGCAGTGGACCCAAATGTGTTCATTTTGTAATAATTAAGCTACCCACACATTTATGCATTCTCTATCTCTGTATTTCAGTAAAACAGAATCAATATACAAAGATCAATGTCGTTCTCATAGGTCGACAACAGCCAATGAAATCCTTTACAGGGAACATCTGGTGTGAGCATACGTAAGTATGAAAATAAGCACCATGCAAACCTTTCTAGAAACCTTCATTGAAGGATATAAATAAGACCTGTAAGTGGAAAGATATAGACCACGTAAAGGGTGAGAAGTAATGTTACAAAGGTGCCGGTTCTCTCCCCTTAATCTATAAATTTCAAGCACTTCTAGTAAAAAATGTTACAAATGTCATTTACAGACTTTTTCAAGCTGCAGCTAAACTTAATATGGCAAAGTAAATGCGCAAAGCCTTCCATAAAAATTTTTAAAAGAAGCCGGGCATGGTGGCTCACGCCTGTAATCCCAGCACTTGGGAGGCTGAGGCAGGAGGATCGTTGCGAGTTCGAGACCAGCCTGGGCTACAAAAGTGAGCTCAAAGCCAGCCTGAACTGCACAGTGAGACCCTGTCTCAAAAAGCCAAAAAAAAAAAAATTTTTTTTAAAAGAACAA
Organism: Myocastor coypus; assembly: GCA_004027025.1. Taxonomy (NCBI): domain Eukaryota; kingdom Metazoa; phylum Chordata; class Mammalia; order Rodentia; family Myocastoridae; genus Myocastor; species Myocastor coypus. The sequence goes on from PVJA010000940.1 coordinate 115,393, forward strand.
GTAGACAAAATTTCCCTTCTCAGATACAAAATATATAAAGATACACTAAGCTGCTTCTAAAGTTCATGTTAAAATGTAATTGCAAAAGGAGGTATGGCCCTTTATAAAGAAGAAAGACAAGGTTTTCCTTATCAGATATCAAGACATACTACTGAAGTAGAAAAATCCACCTTAATAGAAAGACATACAAAAAAATTACATACATCCAATTAAGTAAAAAATAACTTTAAAACTTTTCTATAGAGTGGGGGAAATAGCTCAGTGGCATGTGTGCCTGCCTGCCAAGTGCAAGGTCCTGAGTTTGATCCCCAGTACCACTAAATAAATAAACAAACAAAACTTTTCAATGATAACACGTAAGACAAACACCAAGTAGGGAGAGTATATTTGTAAAACAAAAAACTATTCACATGAGGTTATAAGGCATACTTATAAATTAGTAACAAAAGCACCCAACATAAGACTAGCTAATTCACAGAATATTAACGCTGAATAGACATACTGAAAAATAATCACGTTGAATAGATGCACTGAAAGATAATCTTCCAAGAAACCAACGCTATGAAAGATACCATTAAACTGATAAAGTTGTCAAGGATCAACAAAATCACATGCCAAGAGTGTGAATTTTCAAATGCTGCCTATAGCTAAAACTTGTACACTAATATTGGAGAGCAATTTGACAGGGTGTATTAAAGTAAAACATGCAAAACTAACAGTCCTGCATTTCCACCCCTAATAAACTGTCCTTGGTTAGGTCAATTACAGCATATTTAGACAAATAAAAAACCAAAAGGGGCTGGGGAGGTAGCTCTGGGGTCTAAGCACATGCCTAGCAAGTGCAAGGCTTGGGTTCCATCATGGGTAGTGGTAGGTACTGGCCCTAGTATGAATTGTTGAATCATTATGGGGGTCACCTAATATGGCTGGAGCCCTTAAAACAATAGCTCATTGTCCCAAAAAGACCACCTCCCCTCTTCTCCAACTCAGGGTGTAATTTCCTTTCACCTATCTTGCCACCTCAGGGAAAGCCCCAGTCAGCTCCTCTAAACATCCTTCTTGCACCAGCAAGATAGCTCAGCAGTCTAAAGCATCTGCTGGTGCAAGCTTATGCAACCACAGGGACGCAAACACAGGGACCGCGGTTCAATCCTGGGCACCACATGCTGGGCACCACATGCTGCACCAGCCCCACCCCCATGACAGGCTAAGCCAGCCAGAACATAAATTAAATTTAAACATCCTCCTCAAGCCCCACCCCTGGCAAAAGGCCATAAAAGCCTCAGTCTCCCTTTGTTCCAATTCAGAGTATTCCTTATCTTCCCCAAATTCTCTCCATGTCCTCCATGAAAATAAAGCCCCTTTCCCTTTTTCCTTCTGCCTGTTTCTCTGCTGCAACGCCATGGGAAATCTATCAGGTATCACATGTCGTGCCACCCTAGAACCTCCTGCACGCTGTGCAGATCACCTAAACCAGGTGTGGTGGTGCATGCCTGTAATCCCAGTGCTGGGGAGGCTGAGGCAGGAGGTTCGCTACACGTCCCAACTGCGTAGCAATACCCAGTATCAAATAAATATTTTTTTAAAAAAGAAAGAAAAATCAAACTCAATCTTTACACTACCGAAGCTGTTTTTAATTTCAGCTGAAGACAGTTCTGTAAAAAGTGAAGAGGAAAGGGGAGAAGGGAGGGGAGTCAGGCGGAGGGGGAAGCGGTGAGGAGAACAAGAAAACACCCCAAATAGTACTTTCTTCACAAGTACAAAATAAGTTCCTTTTAAGTCCACGGGGAGATTTAAAGAATAAGCACTGGATTAATCTAGTGGAAAATTAGCTACCGGGAAAAGAAATAAAACAAAATTTCATAATTTTAAAAAATTATTTATCAGTGAAACTATTTAAAAAGCTCAGGACAGATGGTTTCTCAAAGAGTTTATCTGTGGGGAGGGACAACCTCTGGAGAAGCACACGGGGGGGTGGGGGGGGCAGGGGACGATTATCCCTGAAGGGGCAGCGACGTGGATGGGGAAGCAGAAGGGGTAGGGGCGGAGCCTGGGAGCGGCGCCTGGGTCGCCATGTTCCGGGCACAGCATCGCAAGCAACCATGTGAGTAAGCTGCGTGAACACCGAGTAATGACCCTGCCTGCAGTCTCTAGACGACAAATCTGACTCCTGCAAATAACCCACCGAAACCCGCACGGGATTCTAAGGGAACCGGAAGCAGCTCCCGCCATCCCGGGCGGGCCCGGCCGGCAGCGGCGTCCCGTGGTGCGCGTGCGCGTTAGGTGACGCAAGCTCGCGACATTAGCTCACACGCACGCGCACGCGCACAGCCGCCCGCCGTGCAGCCTTCTCCGGCCGAAGCCGTTTCGCTGGTGGTCCCGCGGTCTCAGCCATGGCGGAGATGGCAGAGCTGTGCGAGCTGTACGAAGAGTGCAACGACCTGCAGATGGACGTGATGCCGGGCGAGGGTGACCTTCCCCAGATGGAGGTAGGCGGTGGCGGGAGCCGGGAGGCCGCCCGCAGCGGGGCCGCGCCGCTACTGGAGGAGGAAGGGCCGATGGAGGAGGAGGAGGGTGCGCAGCTCATGGCGGCGCCTCGCGGGAGAGCAGGCCTGGCCCGCGGGCCTGGGGTGCAGCTGGGCCCCGGCTTGGAGGACGAGGCCGAGGAGCTGGACGACTGGGAGGATGACTACGACTACCCGGAGGAGGAGCCGCTGCGTGGGGCCGGCTACCGCGTCTCCGCCGCCCTGGAGGAGGCCAACAAGATGTTCCTGCGAAGCTCGCGGGCGCGGGAGGCCGCGCTGGATGGCGGCTTCCAGATGCACTACGAGAAGACGCCCTTCGATCAGCTCGCCTTCATCGAGGAGCTCTTCTCGCTGATGGTCGTCAACCGCCTGACCGAGGAGCTCGGCTGCGACGAGATGGTCGACAAGGAGTAATCGGATGCCGCCGCCAGAGGAGGACGCGACAGGAGGAGAGACCCGACCTTCCGCCGCCTTCGGGATTTATTCCGCATCGTTCTGTGCCAGTGAAAACACTTGCTCTTCAAACAGGGAAGTTGGCTTTTGTTTTTCAGAGTAGAAGACCAGGACAGTGACTGCACAGTTTGAGAAAGGAGAAGAATCGCGAAAGAAAAAGATCTTAGGACTGTTGGTTGACCCGTCTGCTTTCCAAGAACATCTCGGAATGCCTATGGCTTTGACGTTGTCGCCTCAGTAGATTATTTTCCTTGCATTGGGGAAGATCTCTTTGGTATTTGTTTCATTGTAAAGATGGTTTTGCAAGAGTAAATCATGACCAATACAAACTGCCAATACAACAGCCCACTGATGCAAATTGTGTAATGAGGCAAAAAAAAAAAAATGCTCACGAGATATCTTTGTTATTGGGAAGAAAGCCTACTTAGAAAAGTTAAAATTCTACTTTGTGATCTATCCAAGTGATAGTAATTAAAGGCTAAATTTGCAGTGTAAAGTGAAAAATGGTTGTTCTTCATAGTCCCAAAAGAATGAGCAAACTAAATCTCTATGTATCGCATGTGGTGTATCCTTGAACGTGTTTCCAAAAGCATTTGAGGTTGTACCTGTATCTTGCTCATTTATAAAACAATTTGATCTGTACTTCAGGAAAATCCATTGTCACGACTATGGTATTTTTAAAAGTCACAGAGGTGTCTTTTTTAAAAATTTCAAATTTAGACATTAAAATGTATGTAGAAGTACAAGGTGTTTCTAATATTCTGACACACTAAGGAAATTCTGTTTTGCTTGCTGTTTTTCATTTAGCTTGACCTATGAAAGACTTTAGTTGAATTTCATATTATAGAAACTGTTAGTGAAAATTGTCAAGTAAAAGGAAAGCTGTATCTCTTTAAAAAAAAAAAAAAAAAAAAAAAGGACTGAACAATTAACCTGCCCAGAAATCCACCTCAGTATCTGATGTTTCCCTCTGTCTCCTCCTCTAATTAAGATTGTTATTCTTTATGCACCAGCATCAACGATAATAAAAATTTCTTGTTCTGTGTATGTTGCTTCTTGTTTGACTGATGGTGTCATACGTACTTCGTATGCTACTTTGTATTGTATATATTGCATCCACTTTATGACTTAAACAACCAGTACATACAAGAGGGAATAGCTAGCTTCAGAACACAACTTACAAGTTGATTTCTGAAAGTTAAACATGGTTAAATATTGTCTGTAAGACTTTACCAGCCCAGGAAAATCTGCCCGATCAATGGTGGTGTGCTTATTTTATGAAGATCCTGATGCTCTATTTAAGTACTTGTTACATCAAGCTGTGATAAGCAGTATCAGCAGATTTTAGGATCACTAAACAGGTTCTAGATGTTCTCCTCACTCCACTGTGACAGCAAAGGACAGGTCAGTACAACAGCACAGCCCACAGCCTTATTTTGCGTTCATCATGGTGGCGGAGGTGCTATAAAACAAGTCTGACAAGGATAATGAAAATCTAATGTTAGCTTGGCTGGGGGAAGAGAGAGAGCTGAAGGAAGCAGAAGTAAAATGGTGGCTCTGGATCCTGTCTCCCATATTTGACCTCTTCCATTGCTTTCCATAGGTGGTGGCTAAAGTCAAAGAGGGTAGTATATGGGCACAGTTGTGTGTGCAGTGTAAATAACGCTGCTGAGGGCAGGGCACCAAGGACCAGGGCACAGTTACCTGGCAATTGCTTTTACCTCCAAACAGATAGAAGAGACAACCTTAGGAAAAAACAGAAAAACCCAGTAAGGTCTAGGAACTGAGAAGCTGTGACTTTCTGAGACCACGTGGGAAGTGAGCTGTGGGGGACCCTGGGCATCTGAAGGATCCTGTTGGGAAGGAAGCACTTTGCAGCTACTATCCTGTACCTCTGGTGGTCTTCATAGACCTTAAAACTAGAGAGTGGACTGAGACCACTGGGATTAATACTCACACTTGCTGAACATAGAAAATGGTAATTTTTTTTACATTCTCTTTACCACAGAATGGAAGCTGTCTAACTGCTTCAGATTTGGTCTCCACTGGACCAGTAACTCAGTAAATAATTTTTCTAGCTTGAATCCTAAACTAAAAATTGGAATAATTGGATGTACCTTTCAAATTGTGAGGATCAAATGGAGGTTGTGTGTGTGTGTGTGTGTGTGTGTGTGTGTGTGTGTGTGTGTTCTCTCCACTTAACTACCAAGAAAGCTGGCCACATAGCAGACTAAAATGCCTGCTTAGGCAGATCACAGTGGCCTGGTTCATCCTCTCCTTGCAGTGCCAGCCCCGCCCTCAGGGCATGCTGAGATGGCCAGTGAGAATGGGTGTGGTGTTGCACTTATAATCCCAGCCCTTGGGAAGATGAGAAGAGGAGGATCACTAGGAGTCCAATTTACGTAGTGAAACCCCATAGACCCTGTACTAAATACATTTAAAAAATAATAAGTACCAAGCAAAGAGTTCTAGGAAGACACATACCCACCTTTGCAGGGCCAAGGGGTGCAGGGTGAAGCTAGAAACTGTGAAGAAGTTCATGTGTAGTGTGTGATCAGGGAAATTATTTTCCAGCATTACTAGATGCATCCTGTGTGTTACATTTCCTCACGACAGAAGTCCCATACCTGCTGCCCTCAGGCCACGTGTCTATTTTGTATGGCTCATGTTAATTTCTTAAGACCAACATTTCAATACAGACATAGCAGCTAAAAACCCGGGCTTTCCCCCTTTTTTGTGCAAAGGTGGAATGTATGACAGCCCTTGGCTAGTTCTCCTGGCAAGGTCCCACAGGGTTCACCTGTCAACAGGAAGGTACTATCTGCCAGGTACCCTGAGACAGCACAGGCAACACCATTAGTTGCTGTATCTGAGCCATGGTATCCTCTTAGACCCAGACAGTTGCCATTGTCTGCCTGAGCTCCAGATATTTGATGTTGTTTCTGAGTATCCATTTTCTGACTATTTTACCTGTCACTTTCTTAATTCAGCAGCCATTAGAATTAGTGACATTTGTAGAAACAACTAAAGAATTAGCATGCATGAGAACAGCTGGGACTGACATGCTACCATACAATCCTCTATCCGTGACTAAGGCTCGTTGGCTTGTGGTCAATTGGAATCTGAAAATATTAAGTGGAAAATTTTGGGGTAACTACATTTTATTGCACACCGTTCTGATGAGCATGGTGACAGTTCAGGCCACTGCACTCTGGGCCACCTGGTGTCTATGTGGTAAGATGTGACTCCTTCCCCAGTGTGTCCATGCTGTCTGTATTGCTGGCCCAACAGTCCATTAGAAAAATTCCCAGTTCTCAGCCCCACTGTCCTATCAAGATAGCCAAGTGGGAGCAGCCGGCACTGTATTTAATGATGGGCATAAAGCACCAGAGTAGTGCTGTTGGCAGCTGGACATGCCCAAGAAGCTGCCAAGGGCTTCCTTTGAGTGAGAGGGTAAAGTTCCCGACTCCAGCAAAGAAAGGTTGCCAAAGTGAGGACAGAAGAGCATATATAGGATTTGGTCCTTCTATGGTTTTAGGCATCACTGAGGGCTTAAAACAGCGCCCCACGGATAACGAGTAGGGTTACTAATATTAAAGCATAGACCTCGCCACCCAAAAGCCTGTTGAATTTAAAACAAGCCAGGCATGGTGTCAACATCCCATGTAATTCCAGCACTCTGGGAGGCTGACGCAACAGGGTCACAAATTTGAGTCTAGTATGGGCAAGTTGTTTGTGATACTATCTCAGAATCTTTTTTTTTTTTTTTTAAGAATGGGAAAGTAGCTCAGTGTGAAGGTCTTAGGTTTAATCTCCAATGCAGAGAGAGAGAGAAAGGGAGAGAGGGAGGGAGGGAATGAGGGAGGGACAGGGAGAGAGAGAAAACACCAATAATTTGCCATTCCATAATGTGTTTGCTCCCCCTTCCAAGCCATCTCCACGGGCAGAACAGTCAGTTGTGACTGGCCCTCAAATGCACACCTGTGCTGCTGCAGCACCAGCAGTAGGCGCTATCCTGCCCACTGTCCCTGGCATGGAGCACCTTTAATGGCTGCCCTCAGGAAGGTAGCAGAGGAAAGAGAAGCAAAGAATAAGCCATGCCCACCACACACACCACAACCTCATTCTTCATAAACTCCCCACTCACTCCATCACCCCTAGAAAAGACCATTTTTTTAAATGACCATTAGATCCAGCATGGAAGGCTCTGACTGCCTGATTGTCTTCTTTCCAGAGCTCTCAGGTAACTCAGGACTCCTCACCAAACTCGGACAGAGCTCATGATTGAAAGCTTTGAGCCCATGTATCAAGCACGTGCAAAAGTAAGACAGCATTTACATCTGTAGATGTGTTCAGGTCAAAGCACATGGACGATGGAGTAAGGGTTTCACCAGCCCAAAAAGTCCCACATGGTTGTGATAGCAGTGGATCACTTCTCATGGATAATCAACTTGACAAAGCAGAAGTCTGGTAGGCACTTTCCTTGAAAATGTGCTACAGGGCCACAGAGATAGCTCAGGGGCACAAGTGCCAGCCTGGCAAGTGCAAGGTCCTGAGTTTGATATCTGTTCACAAAAAGAAAAAAGAAAAAATGTGCTACATATACTGTGGCGTAATTAGAGCATTCTGTCTTTGAATTTGAAAAATAAAGCAGCCCTCAAACCTTGTACTTCTATATTACTGAAACTTTTAGAATTGCATAGATTGGGCTAGCGAGATGACTTAGCAGACTACACACCTGCTTAAGCAAGCACAGGAACTAGGGTTCAATCCCTGGTACCACATGCTGAGCTGGCACTGAAACCAGGTGTGTTGGCACATGTAATCCCAGTGCTGGGGAGGCTGGAATAGGAGAATCACTACAAGTCTGAACTGCGCAGTGAGACCCTATATCAAATACAAAAAAAAAAAAAAAAAAAACATATTATGCTTTCCCCGTTAAGTATTGGGTGCATATATACAACAGCCTCTGAAGAAGAATGTTTGAGTATGTGATAACAGCGACCACAAAGTTGGCACTGTGTTCACAGGTTTACATCAAGGATCTTATTCCATTGTGAAATAGCCCTACTACACATTTATTGCTATATCCATCCTCTCAGAAACCCCAGGCCTAGGGCCTGGGATTTTCAGCTCACTAAAGATGAAAAACACATTACAGATCACAGCAGCTGCTAACAAGATACAAAGCCGTCATTTCACCTGCTCTGTGACCTCATGCCTCAGGGTTCTAGCACCATAGGGCTCGTTCAACCTCCCGTGGGTCATTGACCCATAACAGCCCATAAAGTGAGACATATATTCAGAACCTCAAATTATTACATATCAGAGAGAAAAAACAAGACTTGAGCACACATAAGTGACTTAATGGAAGGAAGGTAGCTTAAGAATTGCAAGTAAGTCAAAAAGAGTCATAGTTTAGTTATTCATTTAGTTTGATGCCTATAGAAGGTGTGTTTTTAAAGTATGGTGAACGTTTAAATAAATATGACAGTAAAAGACACATTGGCATAAATTCCCGTCAAAATATTGTCCATCACTTGAAACACCTTTATCCCATTTTTCTTGCTACTTTCTGAAGTCGCTCTGTAGTCCTCTGTCATGAGTTTCTTTAGTTACACTGCCATGGATGTCCTAAAGCAATTCAACATGGTCCCCTCTCCTGATCATTCCTGCTTGGGAGAAGAGCCAGAAATTACAGAGTGCCAGATCTGGTGAGTAAGGTGCATGAGGACACCTTGTCATGTCTTTAAAGGCCTTTCTGTTGGACAGTCCTTCACAGCAGCAAGTATCAGGTTTGTGACTGCCTCATAAAGACACTCACAAGCTGGGCATGGTAGTGCATGCCTGTAATCCCAGCACTTGGGAGGCTGAGGCAGGAGGATCTGTGTGAGTTTGAGACCAGCCTGGGCTACAGAAGTGAGCTCAAGGCCAGCCTGAACTGCATAGCAAGACCCTGTCTCAAAAAGACAAAAATAAATAAATTAAAGAAAGAAAGAAATACACTCACAAAAGACAACTTCCAGAAGTGCTACAGAAAGGGGCCAGAGGGACAGGAGAAGTGCTCAAGGTGGAGGGGAGCACCCCGAAGGGTCCTGCCGGCAGCATGTTGTGGGAGCTGATGCTGAAAATGTACAGGGGAAGCACTTTGAATCTAGACTGTGGGCCATCCTGACCAGTCAGCTGAGAGCTCTGCAGCCAGTGTGGTGTTGTTCGGAGGGAGGCCATAGTCTTGGTACTCAGATGCAGGTATGTTTTCCATGCTGCTTCCAATCCTATCTCTTCCAGCCAATTAGCTTCGCTGTCCCCAACGCTGTCAGCTCAAGCAAAGCATGTACTTTCTTTGAAGTGTCTTTTGAATCCCTTTCTCATGGAATGCCTTTTGCCCTCATTTAGTAAAAACCACCTTTGTTCCTGTTATGTTTTCTACACAGTGTGTTCCTTTAATACACAAGAGTGGCCTTCAGCCCTAGCCTCGTGTCACAAGTCTTCTTTCATTATTGACATGAGTCATCAGAGATCAGTGCCATCATCCCTGATATTGATTGCAGACCCCCAATATTAACTGGGAACCTGTATGTGTGTTTTACCATAACAATCTTTTAAATTTAAATATCCTCTGTATGTTTGGATTACCACTTGTATATATTTATATTTGCTTCAGCAAGGCTGTTGCCTTAGCCACTTCTCTCTTGTTGCTGAGAAAAAAATGCCCCATGCCCCACATTAATGGAGGAAATGTTCTTTTCTCTCGCAATGTGTAGAGGTTTCAGTCTACAACCAGCTGGCTCCAAGGCAGGGTGGCAGGGTGGCAGGGTGGCAGGGCACCCATCCATGGCAGCAGCAGAGACAGCAATAGCAACAGGAACAAATGAGGAAGTACAAGCCTCTTTCCCTCCTGCATACTGTACACAGGTTACCCACCTAGGGCGGGTACAGCATTCACACCGCCAATCCCAGGATTAGACAATGAGCAAATCACAAACTTGAAATTCATCCACCTCCAAAAAGCCTGCCCCCACCAACCACACGAAGTGTTGGAAGGACAACCAGACACAAACCATAACATCCTACCCCTGGCTCCCTCACAAAGACACATGCACATCCCTTTATGGGAAAGGCATTGTCTGTCTCTCCGCTATCATAACAGTTTCAGCAAAAAGTTCAAGTCCCAAGTCTCCTCCAAGATGTAAGGCAAACACTTAACCGAAATACAAAGTTATTTGAAAGTAAAGTTAAATACTTCCAACATTCAGTGGCATAAGATAACATTTCCATTTTAAAAGTTACAAACAAGGATGAAAGCAAATGGGACCAAAGCAAGTCCAAAATCCAGCAGAGCAAGCATGAAGTCCTACAGTTCCACATGAATCATCTGGGGTAATCTGTGGTAGGATGTGAGCTCCAAAGGGCTTAGGTAGCTCTGTCCCACAGCATGTCTGGTGCTTGTCGCTCCCATGGCTTTTCTCTTGGGATCATTTTGCTCCCTCCTTGCCGGTGTCCTCAGATGATCCATGTATCTGGATTTGCCAAAGTTCTAGGGCCTCTACTGCACCTTCAGCCTCACCCTCACAGCTTTATACACTACCCTCTCAGGGCACACACTGGGATTTCTTAAATCTGGGTGGAAGCCTTCTTACCTCCACAATGGTTATATTTGGCATGCATCTAAAACCAGCTCCACATGGATGACTCTGAGGTCTGCTGCTGGCTTGGGCAGTAGCCAGTCTTCCTCCTCTCTTGGTTGTAGGGGTAGAGTGCCCAGACTGCTAAATATTCTGAATCCAATTCTGAAGAAACAATTTTCCAGGCTGCTGCCAGTCAGGAACATGATGTTCTGTGACTTTCTTTTCAAAATGAAGGCTTGCACTCTTGTAGTGTTGAGAGGCTGCAGAGTGTGGAGTCCTGTTACTTTTTGTGATGCCCTAGGCCATCTTTTCTGCCATTTTGTTTTTTCTCAGCAAAGAAATATCCTCTGTTCCATATTTGCAGTCCACAGCATTACTGGAGCTTACCTTTTGGCCAAACTCACATTTTAAATCATCTCTGCTCTTGATTCTCAACATAAACCTGGCTAAAAGTCCCCAACAGTAAGCCGGGCGTGGTGGCTCATGCCTGTAATCCCAGCACTCGGGAGGCTGAGGCAGGAGGATCGGTGGGAGTTCGAGACCAGCCTGGGCTACAAAAGTGAGCTCAAGGCCAGCCTGAACTGCATACAGTAAGCCGGGCGTGGTGGCTCATGCCTGTAATCCCAGCACTCGGGAGGCTGAGGCAGGAGGATCGGTGGGAGTTCGAGACCAGCCTGGGCTACAAAAGTGAGCTCAAGGCCAGCCTGAACTGCATAGTGAGACCCTGTCTCAAAAAGACGAAAAAAAAAAAAAAAAAAAAAAAAAAAAAAAAAAAAAAAAAAAAAAAAAAGTCCCCAACAGTAGACATGCTACTCTGTCAACATTTGGAGGCATTGAAATTTCTTCTGCAAGATTAATTATTCTTGTTCCCTTAATGTCAGTCTCAGGCAAAGTCTCTGGACAGGAGCAAAATGCAGACAAATTTTTTGCCAACCTGTAACACACATCTAGAGTCCAACATCCAATCCGGTCCTTTCTAGCAGAAACCTTCCCAGCCTAGTGTTTACTGGCAGGATTTTCCTCAGCTTTCTGGTCTTCTAAACTCTGACCAGGATGTCCCACACATAACTGCCTAAGTCATTCCACCTCTACTTTTTCACCCAGCATTTCCTAAACTTTCCAGTCTCTACCCACAAAATATTCCCAGAGACTCTTTTTTTTTTTTTGCGGGACCGGGGTTCAAACTCACGATCTTGCACTTGCCACGCAGGCACTTGTGCCTCGGAGCTATCTCCCCAGCCCCCTCCCAGAGACTCTTGAACCGCACATTCAGGTACAGTCATAGCAATGGCCCCATTCCTGACACCAAATTCAGTCTTATTCACTTTTCTCTTGTTGCTGAGACAAAATATCCAACGTCTCAAATTAAGGGAGAAAAGGTTGATTTAGTTCGCAGTTTTTAGAAGTTTCCGTCCACAATCAGCTGGCTCTAGGGCAGGGTAGCATGGCAGAAGAACAACAATTTGCAGTGGTGAAAGACAGCAAAAACAATAAGAACAATCTGGAGACAGTCTCTTTTCCTCCCTGATACTGTGTACAGGTTACCTGCCCTGTGGCAGATGTAGCATTCACATCCCCAATCCCAACACTAGACAATGAGCCAAATCACAAATTCTAGATTCAGCTACTTCCAAAAAGTAACCCTCTCCCTGTGACCAGATGAGCCTCTGGGGGAACAACCAGAGACACAAACCATCATAGCTGTTCGATGAGAAATGAGGTACACAGTAAAAACTCAGGTGTACAGTAGAATAACAAGAAAGAAAAATTGTTCATAATAATGGAGAATGCCTTTCAACCACACAAGCTGGAGAAAAGTGTCTTCTACTTAGATTTTAGTTACCTTGAGTGATGTCACCTTTTCCCTCTGTCCCTCCTCTGCAACCCAGTCAAACATACTAAGTGATAGCAGGGTGTGGTGGCGCACGCCTGTAATCCCAGCACTTGGGAGGCTGAGGCAGGAGGATCCGTGAGAGTTCAAGACCAGCCTGGGCTACAAAACTGAGCTCAAGGCCAGCCTGAACTGTACAGCGAGACCCTGTCTCAAAAAGACAAAAACCCATATTAAATGATGACGATGGAGCTGCTTTTCCTCTGAGGAGAGCCAGCAGGGACTCGTCAATGGCCAGATCGAGGATATTAGTGAGCAAGTGCTGCTTGCTATGTGCTTAACCCTTTGTTCTTCCTATAAAGCCAATCAGGTAGCAGCAAGTACACGAATGATTAGTAACGTTATTATTCTAATTATTGAAAAAAAGATTTCCGAGACAGCCAGCCCAGATTTATGCCTAAATCTATACAAAATGCTTTACTTTTCCCCTTGGGCTTAGTAGACTGTGAGCATGCTCCCTCTGGTGGGCGCTCTATTCTTATCCTTTCTCTCAGTCTTCCAGAAAGCTGGAGCTCCATGAAGCCACAAGGTGCACTCCCTGTCTTACCTGCTGGTCATCCAGGTTCATCAGCATGAGGCTGCATGTGGAGATGGTCAACTTTATGTTCATTCCAGAAAACTGAAGGTTGTTTTTACCAAGAACTGAAGAAAGGAACTTAACAGGAGCCTTTAAAAAGAACAAAACACTGTGAGTTAATGGATGTTACTAAAGACTCAAGGTGTTTTTTAAATGTTAAAAATGGACCTTCCTGTCTATTCTACTTTAGATAAATCAAATGGGGTGGGCTGCTTTCTCATTATTTTTTTTTTTAACTGGAGTGCAACAAATTCTTTCCTAAGTGAAATCTGAGGCTTTCAAGTTTTCTCATTCCTTCCTTCCTTTTTTTAAAAATTTTTTTTGCAGTACCGCTGATCAAACTCAGGACCTTGTGCTTGCCGGGAAGGCTCTTAAGCCACTGAGCTATCTCCTGGCCCTCATTCTTTCCTTCTCCCCCAATTTTTTTTGTATCAACAAACTCCTGGGCAAGTTCAGAGCAGCAGGACTCAGGTCCATCTCAGTACAGTAAAGGAAAGCCACTCAGCCATGCCTCCTACATTAGTAAAGCCACTGAGTGTTCAGCTGTCTTCACCTCCAGATGAACTGTGCTTGAAATTCCACCTCTGGCCATGGTTTCTAGGTAAATAACTGTCTTCAGATGGCTCTTATTGTTAAAATGAACAGCTTTTACTGACTCCACTCTGTTAATTCATTAATAAGCTGGTTTACCAGAATTTGCTAATAGAAACGTGGAGGAGGAGCCTGAGGAAAGGGGTATGTTTGGATAAAAATTAACATTCTTCTTTTGTTTTTTGTTTGTTTGTTTGTTTGGTTGGTTGGTTGGTTGGTTTGTACCAGGAATCAAACTCACACCTCATGCTTGTCAGGCAGGCACTGTGCCACTGAGCTGTCTCCTCAGCCTCTGTTTTGTTTTTCTGAGGCAGGGTCTCACTCTGTAATCCAGGTCTTGAGACCACTATGTAGCCCAAGCTGGCCCCCAAATGCAACAGTCCTCCTGCCTGGGTTCTGTAGGGGCTGGGATTACAGAAGTGCAACACACCAGGCTGCAACTGAAATTCTTGACAGGGATTTCTCAGGAAGAGTAGAGAATGCTTGGGTATGGTAAAGGCAAGAGGTGCCATACATAGTGAGAGGCAAGAGAGGAGAGGCGAGAGGCGGGGCTGGCCACTTTCTCCAAGCAGATGTGCCACTTTGCAGCTGTCTGACTTTGGACAATGACCTTTCTTTTTTTGTTTTTGTTTTTGTTTTGTTTGTTTTTGCAGAACCAAGGATTGAAGTCAGGCCTTTGCTCTTGCCAGGTAAGCACTTATTCTACTGAGCTATCTCCCCAGCCCTAGAACAAATGACTTTTCTAAGCACCAGCAAAGTTGCTATCTCATATAAGCTGTTGTGCAAATTAAATTAGACAGTAAATGGAGTGCATGTAGTGTAGTACTTGGCTGGACATAAGAAAGCTAGTGTTGTTCTTATCATCATCATCATTATACTTTTCAGCACTGAGATTCTAACAGACAGTTTGAAAGATAGAAATACCGAGATGGATGTTGGGATTGAGTCTTGCTACCCTCAGCTGGAAAGTGGGACAAACAGAGGATAGCAAATTAGTTACTGCTGAGAAAGAACCTCCCAGGCAATCAATGATAGCACTGCATGTTCTCTTCACTGTCTTAGTTTTGGAGTTATGCTTCCTTGATCCCTTCCAGAACCACACCAAGATGTAATCAACACTGTTGAAATTCAGTGCATGTGTTTTCATTTCTTCCCTGGTGCCAAGTACACCCTGAAGCACAGTGGACTCATGGATAAGAGCCCAAGCGTCACTCCCCACCAAGCTAACTCTGATCTACTTTCGTCACCATCATGGTGGCCAGGTGAGCTCTGCTGCTTAAGGATATTTTGTTCTCTAAAAGGATGGTAGTTAGCAGCAATCGCTCATTTGCTTCTGCAGAGATTTTTTCCCATGATAGTTTTTAGATACTAATTAGAGAATTACACTATCTCACACTTGACAAGCATTTTGTTATTTCTGAGGAATGTTTACATGCATCATCTGAATCTTGCTTTCAAAATAACCTACACCTTATGAGGAGTGCTCAACATGTGTTTACTGTACAGAGGAAGACAACCTTTCAGTTTTACTAGCAACGACCTGAGTTCCAAAAAAGCCACAGATCGTGGGTGAGTGGGCTGTTCTGTGGGCACATGGGGCAGGGCACACAGGACTAGCACTGAGGCGGACTGGGTTCAGCCCCCAGGTGACCCAGTGAGTGCAGGTGAGCTAGCTGAGGGTGCCCCCTGCTCCCTGCAACACCCTTGGTGTCTCAGTTTGCACAACAGGAGTCATGCCACCACCTGGCCCTTCTGGCTCTACCCAAGCCAAGCCCCAGAGGAGTCCAGCTCAGTAATAAAGTACAAACCTTATTAACTATGATGGTTAGTACTATTGTCTTAAATGGAGATGTGGGGAAGAACTGGGGGGACCCTGGCCTGGGGCTGGGTCACTGCTGAGGAGAGAGGGGAAGGGAACAGAAAGGAGATCTGAGCATGAGATTCTGTCATAAAAAAGCAGCAGCTGATGGGAGGGTGCTGGTCCCTATTTTACAAATGAAAAGCTCCTAAGATAAGTAAGCCTTAGTTGACATGCATGAATGTTTTTGTCAGTACTGACACAGCAGACTGGCCCTTGGGACTCTCTCACAGACTTTCCAGATTCTTCATTGTTTTGCTTAATGGCTCTGGGCTCCCAGAGCTGGGGAGCAAGGGGAGGCTGGAAGGGTGTGGATCTGCAGGGGCCGCCCACCCTTGATATGCACAAGCTCACAATGATTGACTGACCGGGTCACCCAACAAGTCCTTAACCCTGTAGGCCCTGCTTTCCTCATCTCTAAGTGATGATAAGCCATAGGAATGGTTCAGATTTTTGAAAATTTATTTATTTTTTGAGATAGGGCCTTGTTATGTTTCCCAGACGAACCTTAGCCTCTCAAACAACTAAGCTTACAGGTGTGAGGCATCATGTCTGGCTGTTTGTAAGGTTTTTCTTTTTCTGTCATAATTAACAAAATATTTTGTAAAAAAGAGAAAGAAAGAAAAGCATAGATGAGTGTGGTGGCTCACTCCTTTAATCCCATCACTCAGGAGGCTGAGGTAGGAGGGTCGCTATGAGTTCAAGGTCAGTCTGAGCTACACAGTGAATGCAAGGCCAGCCTGGACTACAGAGCAAGACCCCTCCCATGCACACACACACACACACACACACACACACACACACACACACAAAGCATAATATCAAAATTTATGGAGCACAGCAAAAGCAGTGCTTAGAGGGAAATTATAGCTATAAAAACCTTATATTAAAAAAGGAAAGATTTCAAGTAAAAAGCCAACGTTAAAATTTAAGGGTCTCGGTAACAAAGTAACCCAAAGCTGGCCAAATGAACGAGATAAGATTAGAGACAGAAGCTTTAGAGACTAACAAAACAAGACCGCTGACCTGTACGCTTGCAGGCAACTGTGGTTCAGATGATAACTGTATTATCTGATAAGTTTGTTAGTGTAGGATTTCTTTCCTATACTAAAAAATTGGAAGAGAATAAAAAATGCAAAATGCTGGGAAATTTTTTTACTATATAGTAGAAGACACACTGCTATGAATCCCCTTCAAAGTCCTCCCCCTCACTTTGGGCACACTCATCCCACCATTCTTGCTTTCTCCTAAAGCAGTTCGGGAATGCTCTTTCTTGAGTATCTTTCTAAGATGCGAACCAAAACTCAGTGAATGGGTGGCTGTGCAGTGCCACCAGCAGAAAGGTGGGCATGGTGGCACAGGATGCTGCATCCGCATCCCCCTCACTCACTGCTATCATGCTGCAGCTTCTAGCTCTTCCCCGGGCCAAAAGGACCATGAAAGGAAATGTGCTGAGTTGTGTCAAGACACGGAAGCAGCCACCACAGCACAGCTGGTGACACTCACACCAGAGGACTTCTGGGGCTGCTCCAGAGAGTGGCAGCGATGATGTGTTAAGTGTCTTTGAATCAAGGAGGAGGAGTATTGTGAAGGGGACTCATGGCAATAGACCGCTCACTGTAACACAGTTTTTAAAATTTAAATATTCATTGTGTAGTTTAACTACTACTCAGATGGAGTACTCAATAAATATTTATCAAACAAAGGGATTGAACTTTAAATTTTCTGTTTTCCTTCATGGGTACACTTTCTGGAAAGATGATAGCCAGGTTGGTTTTGTTTGTGGGTCGGAATCCCTGCTCCCGAAGTTTAAAGGTCTTCAGTGAAAGTCTGTTTGTCAGGATCCCCCGGTTGAAGAATCCTCTGGACAAAGATGAAGAGGAGGAGGAGTCATCATCTAAATGTTGTTTTGGGGTCCTGAGTTCCATCATACAAATCAATAGTAAGAAATCTAAAATCAGACTCAAGAGCCTTTCTAGAGTTTACCATACCCAAGGGCTCCTTGGAGTCCCTCTGGGTGATGCAGGGTTCATCCCTCTGTAAATGATGAAGCATGATAACAAAAATTGAGTCAGGTAACCTAGGAACAAAGCACTAAGCTAGGGATCCAGAGCTTTGGCTTCTGTGGCCGGCTGTGCCTTCATCACGCTAGTGATCAGCTCTTCTCGAAGACTAGTTTAGTAGATGCGACATGGACAGGGTAGACCAGATGATCTCCAACATCCTTTTTAAACTGCCCATCCTTAATGGGAGCCTCGTACG
Organism: Myocastor coypus; assembly: GCA_004027025.1. Classification (NCBI taxonomy): domain Eukaryota; kingdom Metazoa; phylum Chordata; class Mammalia; order Rodentia; family Myocastoridae; genus Myocastor; species Myocastor coypus. The sequence goes on from PVJA010000940.1 coordinate 133,178, forward strand.
ACTCCTCACTGAGCTTCACCCCCCACCACAGGATTAACAGTTTCATAGCCACAGTGCCACCATTAACATGGAAAGCGGAAGGCCTAATGCATGCATATCCCAGTCACTGTCACACACTTTGTGTATATGAGTTCACTTTCCCTCCACAGAAAGTGCTATTTTCTCCCATTTTACAGATGAGGAAATCAAGGAGCCAGCAAATAAGTGACTTGTCCAATATCACACAGTTCCTGGGTAACAGAAGCAGGATTTCAATCCAAGTGTGTCCAGCATCAAAACTTGCACCTTCAGGGCCAGGGAGACAGCTTAGCAGCATAAGCACCTGCCTAGCAAGTGCAAGGCACTTTCACTTTCTTTCAGCATGGCCAACCCCTTCTCTTCAAGGATTATGACCACTCCTCTATGCCTGGCCACACTGGGAAACAGGCCAGGAATTCTCAAATGTCAAAAATGTTAAAATGTAAATCACACTGAAACTGGAAGACACTACATGGGCCATCTGGTTGGACTCGGCACCCTCACGGGACAAGCACAGCATCTCAGGGAGACAGGAACACCATATTGAAGATGGGCATGTGGCCCCATGTCCCATGTCAGCTCACAGAACACCTGTGGGTGCAGCTCTGATATGCACCACCTAAGAAAGGCCAGGCACAGGGGCTGGGGAGATAGCTCTGTGGCACAAATGCCTGCCTGGCAAGTGCAAGGTCGTGAGTTTGAACCCTGTTCCTGCAAAAAAAAAAAAAAAAAAAAAAAAAAAAAAAAAAAGGGAAGGCCAGGCAGGACCTGGCATCCCGGGGTGGGAGAAGCTGCCAATTACTTCAGTGCCACCTGTGCTGCAGTCAGAAAAACCAAACCCAAGCAACACTACATCAATATTTACCTTTCGCTTTTTAATGGCTCCGTTGGCCCCAGGCACGGCTTCACACAGGCGGCTTATGGCTTCCCTACGGAACAGAAACCATAGAAAGACTTAGCACGCTTCTGATGCCATATTTCATATTCAGGAAAGGTTAGAAAGCAGCATGATCAAGGTGCACACAGACACAAAACGCCAACGTAAAGGACCTTCCTTCCCTCCACAGGCCTGCAGGAAGCCTGCTGCTCAGCCTTGTGTGGATCAAACTCAAGAAGAGGCAGCACCATCCTGGCTCCAACCAGCTGTTCCATAACAAAGATGCCCACTATTCACTTTATTCTCCTATTTGCCTCTTTCGATTTCCTAATTCTTTTTTAATGGTACTAGAGATTGCATGGAACTATGTCCCCATCCCTTTTATTTTTATTTTGAGGTCAGATCTTGTTGAGTTACTAAATTTGCCAGGCAGGACTCAAACTTGCAGTCCTCCTGCCTCAACCTCCCAAGTGCTGAGACTACAAGTGTATACCACCATGCCCCACTTCAGATACAGTTTTTTTATATATATTATTTATGGTTTAGCAAAAAAAAAAAAAAAAAGGAGGACCGACCTTTGTTCTCATTCTTCATAATTTTACCTTTAGCAAAATCTTCACTGTAGTGTTTACATAAAAAGCTTCATTGAAAGACTTGATAGAGGCTGGGGAGATAGCTCTGTGGCACAAGTCCCTGCCTGGCAAGTGCAAGGTCTTTTTTTTTTTTTTTTTTTTTTCCACCCCGGCAAAAAAAAAAAAAAAAAAAAAGAAGACAGACAGACAGACTTGATAGTGTAATCCGAGCACTTCGGAGACAGAGGTAGGAGGATCGCCAGAAGTCTGAGACCAGCCTGGGCTACACAATGAGTTAGCTCAAGGCCAGCCTGAATTGCATAATGAGACCCTGTACACCCTATACTAAATATATATATATATATATATATATATATATATATATATATATATTTTTTTTTTTTTTTTAAAGATAAAAATAAAACAAGCAAAAAAACCTTGAAAGTATTAGAGCACCACAGAAGGTTAGACATAAATGAACCTGACAGTGGAGGAAATCTGGAATGGTCGCTTCAAGGCGAGCTCAAATGGAGTCTATTGATCCAGTTACTGCCACCAGGTATTGAGCTTTCATGTAATTTCACAGAAGAAAAGAAAATCAATATCAAATTTCCGCCTTTGCTCATTTTTCTGCCCTTCCTATAATACAGGTGCACTTCCTGAGAACGGTAGCATTAAAATCAGTAACCGACCATAATGGAAGAGGAGGGGCGTAGGGGAAGGAGAGAGAGAACGGGAGGAGAGGAGGGGGATAAGGAGGGAAAAGGGAGAGGGGGAGAAGAGGGAGAAGGGGAAGGAGGGGAGGTGGGAGAGGAGGACGGAGGTGCCCTCCCCTACCCAAGTGCAATTCTAACTAAAAGCTTTTGTCTCTGGCACTCAGAGCTTTCAAAACCCGACCAGCTGGCGCACCCCGTGTAATCTGAGGCGCAGCCGTTCGGCTTTCGACCCATACATTACAACTGCTCACAGGCAAATGGAAAGCGTGGGGCTTCCTCCTGGATCCTTGGGGATCTCCGTTCAAATTAATAAGCTGTGCGCACATAACGCGCAGTGCTGGGCTGCAGCTCTCGGTGTATTAGACCTTACGACGATATTTTCTATGAGGTTTTTTTTTTTTTTAATTCCCAAGGCAAAGGGAGTCACCATCCAAGAAAGCCATGCAGACGCATTACTAAGAGCTGGTTAGCATAGGCTGCCCAGCAGAATAACATTCTCCTGGAAGATCCCGGGGAAGCATGCAGAATTCTCCAGTCCCGCCACTGCTTATTTTTATGTCTTAGGTCTGGAACTCTTCTTTCCCTGAATGGGTGAAACTGCTTTTCAAGGCTTTTCTCCTGTGTGACTCTGTGCCTTTCCCAGCCATGGAAGGGTAGGACTGGTGGCGGGTTTGCCACATGGCCTCAGGAGCTGGTGCTGAGTTTCTCTAGTGTCCCAACCTCTGCTCTCTGTAAGAAAACGCACAAGGCTGGCCTTAGAGGTGTGGTCTGTTGATTGATCTTTTCAGTCACTTCAGTGATAATTCAATAATAGATGAGACTCGCATAATTGATCAGTTCGGGCCCTCGTCATTCCAAAAACGTCAGCCACGGGCCCTGCTGTGATGATAGCATTTAAGAAAGAGCGGCGTGAAAAACGGCGGATTCTTTACTCCAGGAGAGCACCTGGGGCGCTTGGTAGTGGGCTGGATATAAAAGGAGAAACAGAGGCAGACGCTGCTAACACCAGATGGAATCGTAATCGGTGTGAGGATCATCGCATCTCCTCGCAAAAACCAAACGGAAGGCGGGAGCATCCCTGCAGGAGGCTGGGAGCGCGAGCCTGCCCAGTAGAGTAGGGCGAGCGTCCCAGAAAGAGGTGCGTGAGCACAAAACACACCAAGGCACCAAGCGCGCAATGCGTGCGCTTTGACACTGTGGGAGCGCAAAGGATGCCGTGAGCCTGGCACAATCGTGCACCCCTGTCTTCCCAGCCTCTCAGGAGGCTGAAGCAGGAGGATTGAAAGTTCAAACCCAGCCTGGGCAATTTGGTGAGTGCTTGTCTTTAAAAAAAATTTCATTTTTATTTACTTTACCTGTTTGTCTTTGTGAAACAGGATTTTACTGTGCAGCTCAGGCTGGCCTTGAACTCACTTTGTAGCCCAAACAGACCTTGAATTCACAGCAATCCTTCTGCTCCAGCCTCCTGACCCCTGCCTGCCAAGACAGGCACGCAGCACCGCGTCCAACCCTAACAACTGGAGAGGCGGCTCTCTGGTATGACCCCTGCCAAGGATGTGTGAGGCTCGGGGTTCAATCCTCAGTACCTCCAATAAAAGAGACAAAAGAGAGAGGTAAAGCATGCAAGTGTAATAGTGAATAGAGGTAAAGGGTGACGCCGGGTGTAGGGGTGCAAGCGCTGTACGCCGGCAGGCTGTGTCAGGAACGTCAAAGGCGAATTCCATGAGGTTGTCCCAAAACAAAAAATAAAAGGGTCGGGGATGTACTTCAGAGCCAAAGCACTGGGCTCAATCCCTAGTATGGGGGTGGGGAGGAACGCCCTGTTTATACAAAATTATTCAATGGTGAAGGGTCCACTCCCCCCTCCCCCGCCCACGCCACACAAATTCTGCTTAAATGCAGCCTCTCAGGTTCTGCTCTCCTTGACGATAGACGTGTGAACAAATGTGAACGCCTAGACCTGGACGAAGACAGAGGCCGGCTCTTGTCCCTGTTCTTCACAAATATCTCTTTTGTCTCTGCCACTGGGGCCAAGGAAAGAGGCTCCCATTTTCAAAAACAAATGGTACTTTCAAGGCTGTTCTAGAGTCTGGGCCACACCCTCCTTCTCGAGACTCAGGCTACAAATGCTACAGGAAAGCCAGAGGGGCCCCTGGAGCCTAAAGCCACAGTAGGGATCCACCCAGCATCCTGCACTTGGGCACCAACCGCGGGGAGCCCTCAGGTCCCCCTCGGCTCCCCCGACACTGGGCCGAGGTCCTGTCTTAGAGGAGCAACAGTGGAAAGGCTGAAGATTCCTACACTGGGAGCCTGCGCTAGAAGGAAAGCGAGAGAAAACACTCCAGCACCAACAGTGGTCGCTTTGTTTATTGTTTCACCCCAAGGAGAAGAGTGGGCTGATGTAAGAGAAAGAAAATGCACTTGAAGATTTGCTTTTAAGACCATAGGCCCCGCCTACGCTGTGAGACCAAAAAAGATATTTTGTCTGTCCTAACAGAGTTCAAAACCCATCATCTAACAAAGCCAGCTTTCTTCAGGAACGCTAGGTCGCTATAGCACTCAAGTTATAATTTTTCTGTGTCTTTAACCCTTTAACAGTTACCCTCCTCTGGAAGCAATGTTGCCTAACTGTCCACCACCTCCACCCCTTTATTTTTTGGATTTAGAGACTTTGTCACAATCCTAGACAAAGAGGGCCCTTGAATAGGGACAGGCTATGCAGCGCTTCCCGGTCAACTGCATTTCTCCAGTAAATGCAGAGAAATGTGTAACATGCAACAAAACAAAGGGCTAGCTGGAACCATGGGAAGCCGTGTCTCTTATTCCTGTGGGGGGCGAGGGGGGGCTTATCGGCAGCCAAGCACACACACACCTGTGTATTCCAGTTGTGGCCAGGTAAGCAGACATGAGAATAAAATTTTAATCATAACAAGAGCCTTTGTAAAACTCAAAGTCAAAACTCCCCTGGCAAAATGTTCCCTTATTGGGGGCTGGTGTGATAGCTCAGTGGACTAAGAACCTGCTTAGACAAATGCAAGGACAGGAGTTCAATCCCTGCCCCTGGGGTGTGCTGAGCTGAAAACAAGCCCTGTAATCCCAGCGCTTGGGAGACCGGAAACAGGAGGATCACTAAAGAGTCCAAGCTGTCTAGTGAGACCCTGTAGTCCATGTACTAAATACATTAAAAAACAACAACAACAAAACCTTTCCATTAGTCCTGCTCTCCAACAGAATCCTTAAGGAAATCTGCCCGCGGGGCCTAGGGCCAGCCGGTCCCTGCCATTCAGACTGCTTTCCCACTGGGGACCAAAGAGTTGTGCCACACAACAGACTGTGTCCTGCTGCTCTAGCACCTAGGGAAAATCAGGCCATCTTTTTGGAAACTTGGCCTTGGAGACATCAAGGCTCAGGGATCTAACATGCTCAGTCTGGTCCAGCCTGGTGAAACTGAAGCTAGGGAGGGAGCCCTGGGGACTGAAGCCAGCTCTCCTGGTGCCCGGCACACAATGTGTGCCCTCGGAGGACTCCAGCTCCCTTTGTGCCCTTATCAGGGTGCCCCTCCAGGCCCAGGAGGGAGGGGCACCCCCAGCTCACAGCAGGCGCCCTTTCATCTGGGGAAGGGAGACTCGGGCCCCAGGTGGGCAGATCACACCCCCGACTGCTTCGTGCTACACTTCCCCCACCCTGACTGTTCAGGCCGCCCGCCCGCCTGAGCTAGATTCAAACCTAGCTCTCAAGCACCTTTGCAATTTGACACCGCTCAGCTGCCGAGGACTCCAGTTGTTTTGTCTACCCTTGGGCTTTGATATAAATGTAGGCCCTTCATCCCACTGGAATAAGGCAGGAGGGCCGCTTGTCCTGAGCATTCCTCTCCCTCCTAGTCTTTCTGGCTCCCAGAAATTTCGTGCAGATGCACTCCTAACCCCACGGTGGTCTCACATAGTACAATTGCAGTAGTTGATATTCCAGCACCTTACTCCCAGAACCTGATAGCATGGAGAATCTATCAGGTTCCAGCTGAATCAGCCACTTTACTCACCTCGTTTTACTCTAACTGATATGTGGCTATTCCCAGAGATAGGCCAATCCTCAAAGAAAGGAAATCTGGCCCTGCTTAATACTATTTAAATGTCTGCCAGCAAGCTGTCTATGGTGCCGAGGTCAACAGCAACTGGTAGAATACAGACTTCCACCACTGTTTTTTAAAAAAGATAAATAACTGGTTCTTTCAAAGGCTTTTTTGGCCTGTACATTATAGGCTTCATCTGGAAAACCAGGGGTGTTGTGTCTGTGTCTGTGTCTGTGTCTATGTGCGTGCACACCCTCACATTTCAGCTCCGAATGGGATCCACACCTGGCCTACTTAGTCAAATCCCATGGTAGAGAATGGCAGTCCAGCTCTGGCCACACAGCTCCAAGGACTCCCCAACATAACGATAGGTGGGGGCGACCAGGCTTTAAAGTTATTCATCAACAGGCAGCTGACGCAAATGTGGATTTCTAGGGCTGCTTGTAGAGGTTTGGACTGGGAGGGTCTGGGGCGGGGCTCAGGAATCTCACGGGTGCTAGGTGCAGGTCCACAGGCCGCACGATGGGCCTTCCTTTGGCCTCGCAGTACGGGGTGGCTGGCTGCGGGCTCTACAGCTTTCCCCCAGGTGGCTTCACTAGTGGATGCTGTTAGCACTCACACCTCAAATATCACAGGATCATAGGTGCCGCCTCTGAAGGGTGGCTGGATCAGAGGGGGCAGCAGCTTAAGAAAGGGGCAGCTTAGGAGGGGTGGCCAGATCTGAAGAGGTGGTCACTGTGGGCACTACCGGAAGGTTACATCTTCCTTCCCACCCCCTCGTTCTCTCTGCTTCCTGTTGCCCGGCTGTGAGCGACTCTCCTCCGCTGCCGCCCCGCCTCAGAGCTAGTCAACTATGGAGCCAAACCTCTACAAAATGCAAACCAAAATAAACCTCTCCTTTCCTTTGTGGGAGTCAGGTATTCTGTCCCAGCAATGAGGGAAGTGACTAAGACAGATGCCAAGGAGCCAGGTCTCCTGTTGCTACAGGCTCAGGGAAGGGAAGCTACATGACCTCTATATTTTTCATCTGGAGGAAAAACATCTGTTTTCAACTTAGTTGGTCCTAGTGTAAAACGTAGCAGAAGAATTAAAACTCACTTCCCTAGCATTCTCTGGTATTCATACTTTTGTTCCTCAAAAATTAAAACTTCGTGGTGCTCTTGGAGGCCTCTGGGGAAACACCTGTTCAAAAACAAGGAATTTCCATGGCATCTGTTGTCCAAATGGTGGCCTCATTTTGAAATCACAGGACAAACTTGTCTTCCTATATTGTGGGTTGGTAAAGCAAGCCACTGCGTAGGAGTTTGAGAACACTTCTTTTTTCTTTTTAGTAGAAATCAGGAAATGACATAAAAGTATCAGGTTAATGGGTGCCTCTATAAAACCCTTCCAAAGATTTCTTATTTATTTATTTACTTATTTGTTTATTGGTGCCAGGAGTTGAACTCAGGACCTTGTGCTTTCCAGGCAGGCGCTGTGCCACTGAACCACACCCCCAGTCCAACCCTTCCAGAGAGAGCATGCATATATGGAATCTGACATCTTAAATCCAAGCCAAACCTCCACCTGAGGAATAAATGCCTTCCTTACCTGTCACTTCTGGCTTTTGGCACTTCCCTGAGACTTGTCCTTGTAAATCTCCCCACTACAACAGACAGAGCACAAGGGTCTGGGAGATGTGGATGTCGGCTCCACAGCCCAGAGCTTCTCCCAGGTGACTTGGGAACTGTCCTGACTTCTCGGGCGCAGCATTCTCGTGGGCAGCATAGGATTAACAGCTCTTTCCTCCCCTTGTCCTCTTACCCCTAGCCGTGACAAGACAGCCATGGAGCTGCCCTATTGCCACACTGCTACACCCGTCCCAGCCAGGCCAAAGACCCCAGCTCAGAATTAGGCCTGAATCGCAGTCCTTCCCAGGGGTTTGATATCTGGGATGGAGAGAGCCACAGAAGGGCACACGGAGGCCTCGGGAGCCTCCGTGAGTCTGCTCGGAGACTCCGCAGGCACCATAGGCTTCCCCCAAATCCTTTTCAATACATTGCCCTTTGCTTAAGCCAGGCAGTCACTTTCTGTCTCTTAATAGTGAAAATACTCTCCATAAATACATTTGGGCAGATGGCTACATCGAGGCTCTCTTCTACCTTACAGCTCAGATTAAGATAATCCTTGCTCAGACTAATAATTCAGGAAATGTGCACTGAACGATAAGAATATGCTACCAACTAACATCTACCATGCAATCCCATCTCGGTTTTTAAACATGATTCGATAAACCGTTATGGTTTGGGTCTGGCTGGCTCTGCAAAGCCTCCTGTGGTCATAGGTGGGGCTAAGGGTGTTGGACTCCCTTCCTGGATCCTTGTACTTTTAATAAAATAAGATGACTTCATATATATATATATATATATATATATATATATATGTATATATATATATATATATATATAATACCAGATCATATATATATATAAAATAAAATGACTTCATATATATATAATACCAGATCCTCCAGTGGTCCAGAGGCAAAAGTCTAGCCTCTCTATTGTTTACATGTAAAAAGATGCATAATACACAATTTACCTTTAGCCATTTTAAGTGTGTGGCTCAGTGGCATTAGTGCCTTCACATGCTGTGTGACCACTGCCACTGCCATCTCACCCTGAAACTGCTTAACCACCAAACACTAGCAGCCCTGGCACCTGCCACTCTCCCTCCCACCTCGGGTGCAGTCCCTGCAGGTCCCCTCCTGGAGTGGCTCAGTGCGGTATGACCCCTTATCTTTTGGGGAGAAATGTCTATTAAAGTTCTTTGCCTTGGAACGCAGAGCTAGATTGGTGAGATGAGCTTTAGGAGGCTTAGATTCAATAGCCTCCAACGCCACAAGCTTCACTGGTGGCACACTGCAATTGCAAAACCTTTGATTGTATATGTATCTGCTTCCTCTTAGTCCAAAGGGAAGTATATTCTTTCCTGTTTTTTTTTTCTTTCTTTCTTTCTTTTTTCTATGCAACATTAATAGGGAGGTGGGTCATGCCCACACACTGCACTCTATAGAATGATTGTGAGGACAATATGCA
>PVJA010000941.1:0-41203 GCA_004027025.1 Myocastor coypus
CATTCCATATGAGCACACAAGACCTCTGCCTCAACCAGATCCTGTCCATAATATTGAAGAAACACATGATCAAGTGCTGAAAGCCAGATTAGAAGAAAATGAAAGTGAATTCCTTGAGCAAGGACCCATGATAGAACAACTTAGCAAAATGTTCTTTACTACGAAGCATCGTTGGTATCCTCGTGGGGAGTACCACAGATGTCGTATGAAACTGAATCCTCCAAAAGACAGATGATGTTGAGACTCACGGGAGAATTAAAGAGACATGTTATCCTGTGCTTCATTCGCCACTGGAAGAAATACACTAATACTGTGTGGTAATAGTCAAATAATAAAATGTCTTTTCACATAAAAAAAAAAAAAAAAAAAGAATGACTGATGTGCTTTCGGCCGGAACTGCCATCTTCCGGTAATTTGTCAAAATGACTAACACAAAGGGCAAGAGGAGGGGAACCCATTTTATGTTCTCTAGGCCCTTTAGAAAACATGGGGTGGTTCCTTTGGCCACATACATGCGAATCTACAAAAATGGTGACATTGTAGACATCAAGGGAATGGGTACTGTACAAAAAGGAAGGCCTCACAAATGTTACCATGGAAAAACAGGAAGAGTCTACAGTGTTACCCAGCACGCTGTTGGCATTGTTGTAAACAAGTAAGTTAAGGGCAAGATGCTTGCCAAGAGGATTTATGCACATATTGAGCATATTAAACATTCAAAAAGTTGTGATAGCTTCCTGAAACGTGTCAAAGAAAATGATCAGAAAAAGAAAGAAGCCAAAGAGAAAGGTACTTGGGTTCAACTGAAGTGCCAGCCTGCCCCTCCCAAAGAAGCGCAATTTGTGAGGACCAATGGGAAGGAACCTGAGTTGTTGGAACCTATTCCCTATGAATTCCCTATAAACTGGGATGTAGTTCTGCCATTCACCACCTAATTGACAGCTTAAGTGTTCTAGGTCCTGTATAAAAATAAAATTGCCCTGTGTTGTAAGGGTGATTTTCTTAGTTGAAGAGGTATGTGGGTACCTTCTTACCTCAAACATATCTCAGCAGATTTTCACTGTAGTGAGTAATTGTGTCTGGTCTTTACTCTTCAGTGTTTTCTTGCTGAAAAGTATTGCAGAGGTATTGTGCAGGTGTATACCCAAATATTTATAAAATATTTATATTGGCTTGAAGATCTTGTAAATCACCATTGGTAAAAGATGTATCCAAATAAATGGAAGTCACTTAAGAAACAAATGTAAGTCCATTTCAGTTAAATAAATTGTTTAAAGCACCTATAAAAATACTGCCTATGCCCCTTGTTTTCTTTAAAAAGCCACCTAATAGTTATAGAAATCTGTTCTGTGATTCTAACTTATTGTCCTTAGACAACAATTACCTCAGCCTCAATTTACATGACATTATTAAAAGTAGAGAGAGAATAAAGACGGATCACACATAAGCATCGGACATAGCCAATATTGTTAAAAAGAAAACTAAACAGAATAGTATATTTCCCTTGCTAGCTGTGAATTAGTATGCAAAAATAGTACAAATATGTAAATAGGGCTTCCATACCCACATTCCTATAACATTTATTAAGGTTTTTATTTGTTTGTTTGTTTGTCTTTTTGAGACAGGGTCTCCCTGTGAAGCTCAGGTTGGCACTGAGCTCACTTTGCAGCCCATGCTGGTCTTGAACTCACAGTGATCCTCCTGTCTCAGCCTCCTGTGCTGGGATTACAGGCATGTGCCACCATACCTGGCAACATTTATTAGTTTAAGAGTCTACTGTTTATGTAATCCTTTTCTGGGGAGAAAGTTGCATAGAAGACTATTTCCTAATTTCTCCCAAAGAAATGGGGTAAGATAGATTTAAAAAGTGCAAAATTTTCAATTTCAAATATAGCCATGTAATATAACCCTTTTTATCAAATGGCTTATTAGTGTAGGAGAGTGAATTATTTTTAACACTGGAGGGTAAATACTAGATCTGGGAGGGTCACTTGTTTAATAATAGACTTGCCTGTAGAAGGGGAATATCCACCATTTTCATTCTCTGGTAAGAACTCCCCAATGTTGAGTGTATATTTTCATTATGGTATATTGATACTTTTTCAGTAGGTAATTACTCTTATTTTCTAAGAGGTGATAGTACACATGTTGGCACCATAGTCAAAAGAAAAACGTTACCTCAGTACCACTTTCCAGGGAAAACTCACTGCTGTCAGTTTCTCACATTTCCTTTCAGAAAATTTTCTATGCACATGTTAGAAAATGTAGGGTGCCAAGCATTATTTGGTTTTCTTTCATTTACTTCTTTATCCTGGATATGGCTTCACATTTGTACAAATAACTTTGGTATATTGAAGTGTATGATATCATATACAAGTTAAATGCTTTGATTTTTACTGTTAAGAGCAGAATTCTTTTAAAACAAAACCTTATTGTGATATAAATTATTAACTGTAAAATTTACTTACTTTCAATGCAAAACTAAATGACTTTTCCATGAATTTACTGACTAGTGAATTATAGTCCGGTTTTTAAACATTCCTGTCATCCCAGTAAAATCTTTCATGTAGTTACAGTTAATCTAAATTCCTAATCTAGCCTAAACAAGCACTGAGTTACTTTCTATCTCTACAGCTTTGTATTTCCTGGGCATTTCAAATAAATGGAAGCATAGTATGTGGTCTTTGTAATGGTTTCTTTCACGTAACATAATGTGTCTGTGAGTCATCCATCTCATAGTACATATCAGGAGTTCTTTTTGTGGCAGAATAATATTCTATCATGTAGATAAACAATGCATTGCTTATCCATTTACAGATAATAAACATTGGGTTGTTTCTAGTTCATGGCCATTATAAATAACAGTGTTACTATGAACATGTGTGTAACTTTTTATATGGATTTATGCTTTCATTGTTTATTGGCAAATGTGCAAGAATTGAACAGCTGGACTCTATGATAGCTATGCATTTAATTTTTAAAGTCAGTGTGGTGATGCATGCCTGTAATCTCAGCACTGAGGCGGGAGGATCATTGCAAGTTTGAGGTCAGCTTGGCTACAAAGTAAGTTCAAGATCAGTCTTAACTCAAAAAACAAAAAACAAACAAACAAACAAAAAACGTTGTAAGGAATCACCAAGTTTTTTTTAAAGTAACTGTATCACTTTCCATATTCCCTTACATTGAATGAAGACTTATGGGAATCTTCAAGTTGAGTCTTTAAAGCACCTTGAATTGTACATTTGTATTAGTCCTCCTGTGGGTTGAACTGTGTCTCTTCCAAGAAATTTCAAGTCCTAATGCCCAACAGCTAAAGACAGGACCCTATTTGGAAACAGAGTGCTTGCAGATGAGCTAGTTAAGATAAGGTCATGGGGAAGATTCTTATGCCTGTGTCTTTATTTAAAAAAAAAAAAAATTACTGTTCCAATGCCTTGATTGTGGCCTTCTAACTTCTAGAACCAAAATTTGTGCTGTTGAATCTAATTAATAGTACTTTGTTAGGGCAGCTCTTGAAAGCTAATGCAGATCCTTAACTCTGTGGCTGTAAAATAAGATTTGGAGATATTTAAAGAAATCCATTCTTATCATAACAGTGAACAAATTGCATCTTTTAAGTAACAATTTGGAAAAAGTAATAACAAACCTGTCTCTGGAATCTATCTCATTTACCCATTAACTACAGAGCTATGTGATTTACAACCAGCCCACTAATAATGGTCTCTTTTTGTACTTTGGAAAATACAGTTACAAAGTGTAACTGTAGTGTAGGGGCCTCTGGAGGACAAAGACACGCTTTGATCAGCCAGTGTCTCAAGACAGAATGCCAAGGTTTAGGGCATTTGAGGGGGTATCTTTTTAGTTCCACCACTGAACCTCAGCTATCACTTGCTTTCTACTTCACTTATATATTGTTATATGAGTAACAACATAAAGAAAAACGCTTCTTTCTCTTATAGCTGGTCTGGGAATATACTGGCGTTAGAGTCTGGTTCATATGCTCCTTCCCCCAAATCTGCCACTGTCTCCCTATGCATCCTCTGCCTCAGACCTCTGCTGTCCAGTGCCCTCTCCTTAGAACTCCCACAGGTTGACTGCCAGCAAAGGCTGTAGCTGTGGTCAGGCTGCCTAACAGATTATCACAAACTTAGAGGCTTAAAACAATTTACACTTATCTCAGACTTTCTCTGGGTTAGTAGTCTTGGGCCTTCTCCCCAGGTCTCCCAAGGTTGTGACCTAGGTGTTGGTCAGATTGTTTTCCTTTCTGGAGGCTGGACTTTCTTCTGAGCACACATAGCTATTGTCAGGATTCTATTTCTTGCGGTGAATCTGAAGTCCCTACTTTCTTGCTGGCCTTTAGCCAATGGCTGCTCTTAGCTCTTTGAAGACTCCCATGGTTTCCTGCTGTGCGACTGTCTCACAAGATGGCAACTCACTTCTTTAAGGCACATTGTAAATTCTCTCACTCCATTCTACCAAGACAGGCTCTTGTATAGTGTGACTTGATCACAAATATGATACTCCATACTTCTTTCGTACTCTGTTGGCCAGAAACAAATTGCAAGTTCCACCCTTATCTAAAAGTGAGAGATTAAGAAGGATATAACTTAATGGCAATCACTATAGAACTCTGCCTACTCTGGGTATGAAGTCAATTCACTATTCTTAGCTTCAAGTTGTTCTCTTTCATCCCAACTTATGTCTTTAAATTGTTGCACCATTTAAAATCTAAAATCAAGCCATTGAAGGGTTCCATCTGTTCCTGCCATGGGACTCTTACTGAAACAATCCCTCTAAGTGACCGGTTTTGGTCATATGTTGTCCTGTGGCTTCCCTGCAGCTCTGCCAAGTGGCAGCTGGACTTGCAAGATCTCAGGCTGCGCTAAGCTATTTAGCATTGCAAGGGCAAAGTGGAAGTAGCTTCCACTTGACTGCAGATAGGGGTAGTGAATGGAGAGAGAGCAAGGCTCTGCCACCCTGAGCCAAGGAGAGAAACTGCGAATAGATAGCTCCTGGGGAACTCTGGAGTGAAGTGGATAGTAGTAAGCAATGAAAACCCATTTGCAGTCGAGAAAACTAACACAGGCTGCTCCAGCCTCAGGGTGGTATTTCATCTCCAGAAAATAAGAGGAAGAACAGTCTTGGTGTGAATTAGTTTGGAACATGAGCAAGAGGTGTCCAGACAGATGTAAATGGGATCTAGTGGTACCCGACCCACTATGATGTATAGAGGTCACAGATTCACTGCTGTATTTCAAACACTCATTTTTTTAAATTACTTTTTTATCTGTAGTAGAGATTGAACACAAGGACTTTAATTGTCCCTAAGGGTGCTAGGACACACCCTTAACCATTTTTCTAAACTGTATTTTGAGATAAATGTCTTGCTAAGTTAACCTATTGTCTTTTTGCTTAAAAATAAATTTTTAAAAAAATTTTTTTCATTAATGGAGCCAGTGAGATAACTCAGCAGACTAAAGTGCCTGCTTATGCAAGCTTAGGCAAATTCAGGGACCACAGTTTGATCTTAGGCACCACATATGGTGCCAGCCCCACCCCTGGGGCAGGCTGAGTAGGCCAGAGTCTGGGTATAGTAGTGCATGCTTGTAATGTCAGTGCTGAGGAGGCTGAAAACAGGAGGATCAACATGAGTCTGAACTGTTCAGTGTGGCCCTGCAATAGCCAAATACATAAAAAAATTGCATTAAAATATTTCACCTTAGAACACACACACACACACACACACACACACACACACACACATATATATATATATATATATATACAAAACTTGCTTTTTAAAAAGTATATATGTTTCCAGGCCATGGGTCACAATACATAAAGAGGCCCTCGCTATAGGTTGAAAAATTGTCCTACTTAGCATTCCACATTTGTGGTTATTTCATTATCTGCCGGGCATAGTACATAACCCTATGATCTATCTTCAGAGAATAATAAAAGGTCAGTGTGATAAAACCACTAAAATAAAAATCAAAACATAAAGCAGTGCAAAGAAGTTCATTTTTGCATCCTGCAATGTTGTTTTCGAGTATTTGAGAGAAGTAGAAGCATCTCCTTCAATGCCATTTAGCTGTACCATGCACATGATCATGTGTCTTAGTTTCTCATTGCTGGGACAACATATTCAGCATCTACAAGTTAAAGGAAGAAAGGCTTCCTGTGGGTCACAGTGCACAGAGGTTTCAGTCCACAGTTAGCTGGCTCCAAGAGAGAGCAGCTTGGCTAAGAAGAGTGGGTCCAGGGAAAGATCAGGAAGCAGCAGCAGCCACCTGCCTTCCATGTTTCACTTTGTATTCCATGCAAGCTTATTGGTGGGTGACCCCACAGTTACATGGGACTCCCCATGATGACACTCGAAATTGAGATACCATACCCTTATTCCACATTCAAACATCCAGTCACTTCCAAAAAGTCCACATGAAGCTTTGGGACACTTCTAGATTCAAGCTATAATGTCATGTAAATCATCATGGCCATTCTCAGAGACATCATGCAATAGTGGTTCTCAAAAGGTCACCAACACTGTGTATGTGGTGCAGTGATAGCGTTTTCCACACATCCACAAGGTGCTGAGTGTTGCCACAGATCTAAAACAAAAAAAGCAGACCTTAGGCACGCAGCACCAACACTACCTAGAGTGCTTATAAGAAACCGAAATTCCGGACCCAGCTCAGACCTACTGAGACAGAAATTCTGGGGTGGGATCCAGCAGCCTGCGTTTAATAAGCCTTCCACAGGATTCTTCCATGTTTTTCAGGTTGAAAACTGCTTTGCTAAAAACAGACAGATTAAGGGCCTATACCTATCTGTTTCAGGGGAGTATTCTTTATAAAAGAAGAAAGGTGAGGAGGGAGAAGACAAAAGGGATAAAAGAATTTTTTCTCTTTTTTAAAAGCAATGATTTATTTTTATTTAATTTTTCATTCCCTATTTTAAAATCCATATATGTTTGGTATACATACTAAATACATCAGTCACAAGGAATTGGCACATCCTGGTCCCTTTGACTGCCCTTTTGCTACGTTTCCCTCCTATCTCTCCTCATCCTTCATTCCCCTTCCCATCTCCAAAAAGTCTATGTCACTGTTTCCCATTGCATGTCTTTTGCCTCTAAATTATGTATGCTTTCGGTTTCTCATGTAAGAAAAATGATGTGATATTTAACTTTCTGTGCCTGATTTGTTCCACGTAGCTTTATGGTCCCAAGGTTCATCTATTTTCCTGCAAATGACTCAAATTTATTTCTCTTTATGATTGAGCAGTACTTTCCTCCTGTAACTGAGAAGTGGTAGAGTATGCTGGTAAATGTTTCAAAACAACCTTTTAAGATGTGGAGCATGGGGATTACAAAGCCCTAATTTATATCATTTGCAAATTTCCATGGCATGAATTTTACCACCACAGTCTCATTCAGGCTACTTATATATTGCTGCAGAAAGCAGGGTTGGGACCTCATAAAGTGGCATAAGCAGGCTGTGTGCACTTGGTTAAGAGATGACTGTGCTGTGGCCTTTGGTGGACCACTCAAGCCTCCCTGGGGTTGTCCAGTTGAGGTTGGACAATTCCCTTATCAGCATCTCAATCTCTGAGTCACTGATACTTAGATAGTTCTTGGCTCTCTGCATTGGATGATCTCACAGCATTCCCAGCCTCTACCTACTAGATACCTATAACTAGCAGATTATCCACCTGCCTAGGCTGACAACCAGAGGTCTCTCTAGATGCGGCCAAATTCTTATAGTTTTTTCCTCTGCTAACAAGGAGGTAACCTCTAGAAAATGCAACAGTCTTTGTTACTCATTTCATTTATTGTTATTCTTCTGCTCAGTGGTAAGATTCTGATTTTAATGTTGGGATACTTACAGGAAGTTACTTGAAAGGCTTAACACTGATTGCCAGCAGTTATGGATAGGTGTCTCTTTCTGTTTATTTCTTTTTCTTGTTCTCTTTTTCAGCCATCCTTAAAAGACTGGACATTAGTTTTCCTTTCTGTTTCTCTAGACTAAAGAACAAATTATTATTGTTATTTTTTTTCTCTGTCTCCTCTCCTCATCTGCTACAGGAAAACAAGGAATGACTGATCTCCTTATAACATAAATTTGTTAGACACTTAGTAATTAACAAGTATATCTGTCCTATGTAAATAGACCTAAATTAACAAAATCAGAATGATTTCCCCATGCTGAGCTGGCCTCTAGCCACTGAAACCTGGTGTATTGGTGCATACTTATAATCCCAGCACTGGAGAGGCTGAAAACAGGAGGGTCACTATGTTTGTGCTACATAGTGAGACCGCGTACCAAATACATAAAAAAAAGATGATTTCCCCAACTGCCAAAAATTTAAAATCATTATTAATTAATATGAAATATCATGAGTGAAGAAGGCAAGTAAACTTGATGCTTTGATGGTAACAGAAATATTGGTCCTTTGAAAAGTAAAGTTCTTTGTCCCTGGTTACCTAGGATATCAGGCAGAAGAAAAGGCCTGGAGCAGGAGGAACTGGTTGGAGGTTGCCAGGCGAGTCACAGCTTCTCCACATCACACCACCCTACTGCTTTGGTTTTTAAACTCATTTTGATTTTTGACCTGGTTTACTTTAGTTAGGTCCAGATATTGGAGGGCTTATTATCCAGGAATATTTTCAGATATTGTGTATGAAGCTATAAAACTTTTTTTTCTTCAGTGCTGGAGATTGAACCCTGCAACTGTTTTTAAAAGGCACCTTACATGATTTTGTCTTTTAAATTATACTTTAAATTGAGAAAGATAATCTCTGGTATTCCTCCCCTGCTTAGAATTTAATAAAATTCAAGCATTACTCTAAAAAATGCTTTAAATATTATGACTTTTAAAAGACCAAAAATTTAAAAGACCAGTAGTGTAATATATTCTATATGAAACATTTCTCACAATATTTCCCAGTGATTTATTCTAACTTCTGTTTTGCTAAGCTTTTCCTTAACAACTTAGTAACAACTAAGAAAAGAGCTTTAAAATTTGCAAAACAGTAAATGAAAAGTGACTCAAAATGTTAAACTACAAAAAAGATCAATGAAACAAAAGAACACCATGTCAAAGGTATTGAGGATCAACTGCAATCGGAAAGCTATGACATGTAATAACATAAAAATGGCAAAAGTAAAGTCTTGGTGATACGTACTGTATAGTTTATAGTAATTATTGCATAGGTTGGGTAGGATAATGTAAATATAATGCATTACATAATATGAGTTTAATCATGACTAGATTAGACTGGCAATGAAACTATTTTGTGTGATACTGTAATGGTAGGCACCTATTGTTGTCAGTCATAGATGTACACCACACAGAGTGAACTTCAGTGTAGTACATGAACGCAAGATGTTGATGCTAATGAAAACTGTGTACAGGGAAGAGAGTGGCAAGTGGACACAGAACTCTGGGTTTCCTCTCAATTTTTCTGTAACCTTAAAATGCTCTAAAAATAAAGTCTATTAATTGAAAAAGAGATTTAACTGTATGCTGTCTATAAGAGAATCAATCACTTGGGGTCCAGGGAGTTAGCTTAGTAGCACAGCATCTGCCTGGGAGACATGAGGTCCTGAGTTAAATCCTGGTACCCAAAAATAAAAACAGAATCACTTTAGCTCTAAAAACACAAATAGATTGGAAGCAAAAAGATGCAATGTAATGGGAGAACAGCTAGGCTGGATATACTCATTGAATCATTAGAAACTTTAAGTCAAAAATTATTATATGAGAAAAGAAAGGTCATTATATATTGCTGAAAGGGTAAATTCACCCAAAAGTTAGAACAGCTGAAATATATGCCCACCCAACAACTAAGTCCCCACATAATGAAGCTAAATTGACAGAATCAAGGGAAAGAAAACAGTTATGCAATCATAGTTGAAGACTTCAACACCATTTTCAGCAATGGATAAAGCATCTAGAGGACTTGAATAACATTTGAGCCGATTAGACCCAATGGGAAGATGCAAAACATGCTGTCAGACACAGTAGAATACATACTATTCCTAAGGGCACATGGATGACCTCTGGAATAGACTATACATTACATCACAAAAACAGCTTGATACATTGAAGACAATAAAAGAATACAAAGCAACTCCTTGTACTATAAAAGAAGGTTGCTAGAAATCATTAATAGAAGGGCAAATAGAAAATGCTCAAACAGGCACAGTGGCATATGCCTATAATCGCAGCATTTGTGAGGCTGAGGCAGGAGGATTGATAAGAGCTCAAGACCAGCCTGGGCTACAAAAATGAGCTCAAGACCGGCCTGAACCGCATAGCGAGACTGTCTCAAAAAGACAAAAAAAAAAAAAAAAAGCTCAAACACACAAAAATTAAACAATATTCTTTTAAACAACAAAGGGTAAAACACGAAATCATAAAGGAAATTAGCATATTTTTAAAAGACAATCAGAATATATTCATAGTTATGAGACAGAGTAAAACAGTGCTCAGAGGGAAATTCATGATACAAATGTCCACATTAAAAAAGCAGAAAGATCTCAAGTCAAAAGCCTAAATTTATACCCTATGAAACTAGAAGCAGAAAAATAGCAAACCAAATCTAAAGCTAGCAAAAGGAAGGAAATCGAGATCATTGAAATGGACAGTAAAAAAAACAATAGAATCAGTGAACTCCAAAGTTGATTCTTTAAAAAAAAAAATAATAATCAGCAAAACTGACAGACCTTAATTACACTGACTACAAAAAGTGGAAGCTGCAAATAACTAAAACAGAATGGAGATTTTGACCCAGAGCCCAGGCCCCATGCATATGTGAGACCGCCCATTTGACCAGTGACCAGGCCTGGCACGTGAGTTGAACTGCCTGGGGCCTGCTGGATATTGATTTGATCCAGAGCCCAACCCTGGTGCATAAGAAAGACCCTGGGGCTCGCTGGATCTTCACTGGAGCCAGAGCCTAGGCCTGGTGTGTAAGTGAAACAGCACCTGACAGATCTTCTTTCAACCCAGTACCCAGGCCCAGCATGTGACTGAGACCACCCAGGGCCTGTGGGATCCTCATTTGACCCAGAGACCCGGCCCAGCATGTGAGTGGAACTGCCTGGGGCCCGCCAGATCTTCACTGACCCAGTGCCGAGACCTAGCACGTGAGTGGGGATGCCTGGGGCCCAGTGGATCCACATTCAAGCCAGCACCCAGACCGGCATGTGAATGGAACTTCCTTCATCAGATGGGCCCAGAGTGCAAAACTGCCACAGAGCTCCCTGCAGAGAGCCAAGAGACAAGACTCACACAGATGATCGAGGAGCAGAACATCTTGCCAGACTGGCACAGCAGGTTCCCCTCCAAGGGCTGCAGCAGGAAGAAGTGGAGGTCAGAAGCCAGAACCAAGCCACAACTATCTGGACATGTTTGAACTTGGTAGATCTGGATCTGATGCTAAGATAATAACTCTATCAAAGTTCTACACCAAAGGTCAGAAGACAGTGCAATACAAAATGACAAAGAGAAGGAACAAAATGCATTCGCAGGCCCCAAGCCTACCCAGAACAAATACAGGAGACAATAGCATAGAAGAAATTGGAAATCACACACCTGAAATCTCTGAATTAATAGCATCTGAAGTAAAGAAACATTTGCAAAAAGGTATAGAGGAAATCAGATCAGAAGGAATTTTTGAAGTAAAAAAAGAAATTATAACTATAATGAAAGAAGTACTAAGTGCATCTAAAGAAGACACTGATAAAAAATAGATGAGAATAGAAAAATGATGGAATCCTGGAATGAGCAATATAGGAAAGAAATAGAATGCATGAAGCAGACATAAAGTGCTATACAAGAACTTAAAACTTCAGTCACAAGCTGGTAAAATCATTTCAATGAAAGCAAAAATAGACTTTCAGACGTTGAAGACACCATTGCAGCTAGTGACAAGGTAGGAAAGTATCTCTTAATAACAACTAGGATGCAAGAAAAAATAATTCAACATCTGCAAGATGATGTAAAGATGAACAACACAAGACTAATAGGCATCCATGAGAAAGAAGGAGTCAATACAAATGATACAAAAAGGATATGGACATAAGTAATAGCAGAAAGCTTCCCAAATAATGGAAAAACAATGTGTCATTCAGGTAACTGAAGCATATAAAACTCAAAATAACATCAACTCAATTAAAACCACACCCAGACATATAATAATCAAGATTACAGAAATTAAGCACAGGAGAAAAAGTATATAAAAGCAGTCTTGAAATTTTTCTTTTGTATACAGCAACAAAATATTTCCATCAGCATATTCTACAAATGGACTTCTCCTGCATGCTATGGGTCATGATTCTGTCTGGGTCTACAGGGTGGATAGCAAGGAAATAGCAGTAGCTCAGTCCCACAAGTGACACATGGCCACCAGTAAGCATCATGGACACTGTCCATTTACACAATGTACTAGAACTTTGTGCAATATCCTATCCCCAAAACGTTGGAAGTTCTGGTCATATATTTGCAATTCCAGTATTTATGTTATATTTTATTCTTAGTAATCTTTACTACCATGGAAACATTTTCTTAGTTGATATTTTTGTATATATTAACCTATCAAATACTACGCAAGTACTCTGAATTGATTACAGATTCATACATATACATAACATTCTGGTCTCTTAGTTGGGCTCATGATTTGATTTGAATTTTTGAATATTGCTTTGAAATATTTAATTTAATGTTTACTTATTTAATATTTTATTAGTTTTATGAGTGTTATTTAATCTTAATTTTTGTTTTAAGATTTGTATCTTTGACTTACAATCTACTTATAGGACATGGTGTGATATTTACTAGTGTTAGAAACTTTAAAAAGTATATTTCCATTTTATATTAACTTTTTATTACTTCTTCCTTGTCTTTTACACACACACACACACACACACACACACACGCACACACAGATATATAAAAAATATGTACACAACCTGACATAAGATTGATACTCTTGGCCCGGCAGAATGGCTCAGTGGTCTAAAGCGCCTGCTTAGGAAAGCTTAGGTGGCTGCAGGGACTGCGGTTCGATCCCCGGCGCCACATGCTGTGCCAGCCCTGCCCTCAGGGCAGGCTGAGCTGGCCATAGAAATAAGTAAACAAAGAAAAAAAAAAGTTTAAAAAAAAAAAAGATTGATACTTTTTTGTAGAAATTTTCAATGACCTTTTAAATGGGTTCTTCTAATATATTTTACATAGTTCTGTATAACTAACATTTTGAGAGCTCTTTATTCTTTATCCAGGACCATACAACAACTTCTCTTGCCTTGCGCATTATGATCTTTGTTATTTTCTATATGCTACTTCTGGAGGTATTAGAATATTTTGAGTTTACATAACTGGAAAATATTTTACTTTTAGTTTTCAAAGGTATGTTTGCTAAGTATCAAATTCAATGAGAACAGATTTTTTTTTTTCATTCAGTCCTTTGAATTAGTCTAGTTTTTTACCCACTTGCTCTTTTTTTTTCTAATGTAGAATAAGATGTCATTAAATTTTGTTTTCCCATAGCTATTATACTTTATGTATATGCTTTAATTATTATTCTTTTTTTGTACCCGTGATTGAACTCAGGACCTTGTGCTTCCATGACAGGCCCTTGTTCTACTGAGCTATATCCCCAGCTCTATGATTTTTTCTTTATAGTTAGCTTTGGATGATTTCATTTTTATGTATCTTAGTATGATTTTATTCAAATTTTTTGTGCAAAGGTTCATTTTCCTTGGAAATTTGTTGCTAGAATTTTAACTATATTCAGAAACTTTAGATCTTTAAATTCTTATTGCCTACCCTTTTCTACTTTGAGAATTCTAATTATATGAATATAAGTTTCTTAATTTGGGTGAAGTGAACTATTACATGACTGATCTGTAAATTGCTTCTTCATTTTTATTGTAAACAATTTTCATTGTTATATTCATTTAAATTTGTAAATAATTTATTTACATTGTTCAATCTATCATTAATCTCATGCTATGTATTAATTTCAGAAATATTTCTCTAAAATTCCCTGTCTATATCTTGTATCTTTCACATTTCAATATTTGTCTATAATTTTTAATATGCTACATAATTATTGATTTCAATAAAGTTAATGAGAAAAAAACCGAATAGAACCTCACAGTGTTGGTGAGAGAGTGGAGAAATTGGAATCCATGTACACTGCCGGAGGGAATGCAAAGTGGTCTATCTGCTGTAGAAAAGATTTCAGTTATATCTCAATAAATAAAATAGAATTATCATGTGACCCAAAAATTCTGCTCATAGTTATAGAACCAAAAAATTGAAGACAAATATTTAATTGTATACAAAATATTCATAGCAGTAGTATTTAGCAATAAGCAAAAAGTAAAGAGTACACAAATATCCATTAAAATACAAATGGTTAAGAAAATTTCAACATATAAATATATTAGAATATTATTCAGATATAAAAGAATGCTGGCCTGTTCTACGGTGCAACATGAATGATCTCTGAAAGATTCTAAGGGTAAGAAGTCAGACACGAAAGTACACACATTGCCAGGCATGTTGACACACATCTATAATTCCAGCGCTTGGGAGGTTGAGGCAGAAGGATCACTGTGAATTTAAGGCCAGCTGGGCTACATAAGCAATTTCAAGGCCAACCAGAATTGACTAATAAGATCCTGCCTCAAAAACAGAAAGTTCAAGCCGGGCGTGGTGGCGCACGCCTGTAATCCCAGCACTCCGGAGGCTGAGGCAGGAGGATTGGTGTGAGTTCGAGACCAGCCTGGGCTACAAAAGTGAGCTCAGGACCAGCCTCAACTGCATAGTGAGACCCTGTCTCAAAAAGACAAAAAAACAAAAACAAAAACAAAAAAAAAAACAGAAAGTTCACACATAACACAGCTCTGTTTAAATGGAATGTCTGTAACAGGTAAAACCATAGCACAGAAAACAGAGCAGCGGTTGCCATAGGCTTGGCAAGAGAAAAATGTCTTCCTAGTGGATAGCTCTTTACTCTAGGGTAACAAAAGTGTTAGAATCAGGTGGACATGGCTAAATATTACTGAAGCTTTGACTTTAAAATGTTAGTTTTAAAATAAATTTGGCAGGAGTTACAAGAATAGAGTCAGACCATAAGTGAAACAGATGACTTTGACCTTTCCCCAAACCAAGCCAGAATATGTTTTGGAATACAGCAGTGAGAAAGTGAGGAAGGTGTGGAGTTAAAGAAACAATTTTTGGTGATAGCTTCAAGTGCCTCAATGGAATAATAATTTTAAAAATCATTATTGAATTGTTACTATGTGCAGTCTACAAATGAAAGTCTGACTATCTCATCCAGCTAATATAACAACATAGGGAAATGCTCTGCATGTGTAGATGAAGGACTGATTTGGAGAGGCTGTGACTAGTTGGAGGTCATGGAGCTAGCCCCGGAAAAGGCCAGATTTAAACTTCTGCATCCTGGTTTCACATCTGGCTCTTTCACACTTTAGTCCTTCATGCCTCCAAACCTGAGGCCAAAGGGTAGACTTGGGGCCTTAGGAACTTAAGGACATGTTAAGTGTCATGGAAAAGGTCAGAGAAGCAGCCATTCAAAGTCAGGTAAGTGGAGTGATGATAAAAACAGAGTTCACAAACAGTGTGCAACAGTGTGTCTACAGGGGTTCACAACAAACCACTGGTTTGTGAATTTTCCCCAGAGGCGCCTACTCTCCTGAGACCAGGAGAAGAGAAAACTATCACACTGACTGACCTGTGGGTACCGTTTGTCCAGGTGGGGATGGTAGGAGATAAGAGTGTGAAAATCTAGAAGAACAGGGAGCAGAGGGGTCTGTATTGATCTGATTGTAATCTCCAAGAGGTTAATAGCCAGGCATGAAAGGAAAAAAAAAAAAAAAAAACAGAAGGGAAATCTACACAAAGAGATGAATATGGTCAGAGAGCTAGATGTTCAAGCTTATGACTGGTTGTAGACAGGGTACAGAGCTTTCTAGTAAGGTTAACCTTAGGCACAGCCATGGGGACAGGTGGCTAAAGGAGATAGGATGAGCTCCTGATTCTTGAGAATACTAAGGACTATAGGGAGCACTTTCAATAGAGACTTC
Source organism: Myocastor coypus (assembly GCA_004027025.1). Classification (NCBI taxonomy): domain Eukaryota; kingdom Metazoa; phylum Chordata; class Mammalia; order Rodentia; family Myocastoridae; genus Myocastor; species Myocastor coypus. The sequence continues at coordinate 16,119 of PVJA010000941.1, forward strand.
TAAATCACTGAAGGCATAGGGAATAAGGACACAACTTTGGGTGGAACTGGTGGTCCAGCCTTCAGTGAATGTTGCAGATGGCCAGCCTATCAGTACAAGGTAGAGATGAGGAGAGTAAAGAACAGGATAACTAGATTCTATATGCAAAGTAAGAACGAAGATTTCTATAAAACAATGGTAGCATAATGGAATAGGTGGGCCAAAATAGTGCCAACTTCTAACAAAAGATTTAGATAAACATTGGTGGTGTTTGTGTCACCATGAATTTTCACTCCTGACATGATAATAATGATCACAATACTTTTGGGGCCTGGTGGGATGGCTCAGTGGTCTAAAGCGCCTGCTGGGGGAAGCTTGGGCGGCTTCAGGGAGCGTGGTTCAATCCCCAGCACCACATGCTGCGCCAGCCCTGCCCTCGGGGCGGGCTGAGCCGGCCATAAAAATGAGTGAATAAACAAACACAGGTTCTGAAACAAGAATAAAAATAATAAATAAAATAAAAAATTCTTTAATGATCAGAATACTTTTGTTGTTACTGTTTTATCTTTTTGAGACAGGGTCTTACTAGGCACTTCAGCCTAAACTTGAGTTCACTTTGTAGCCCAGGGTGGCCTCAAACTCACAACAATCCTCCTGCTTCAGCTTCTCCAAGTGCTGGAATTACAGGTGTGCACCACCACACCTGGCTATGATCACAATATTAATAATAATAAAATTGTACTATGTGTCACATACTCTTCTAAATACTTATCTACATTATCTAATTTAACTGCTTTAATTATCCTAGGAGGTAATAATTCCATTGTCAGCTCCAATTTAGAGGCAAAGAAATTGCAGTTTGGAAAGATTACGTGACTTATTTCAGTTTACACAATGACAGAAACTATATTCCACCTATTTTAATCCAACTCTGACACTTTCAATACTTTCTAATACTTTGGCCTCTCTATTACATATTAAGGAATGGGCTGGGGAGATAGCTCAGTGGCACAAGTGCCTGCCTGGCAAGTGCAGGGTCCTGAGTTTGAGCCCCGGTACCAGACAAAAAGAAAATTATATATATATATATATATATATATATATATATATATATATATATATATTAAGGACGAATCTGGGTTTATTATTTTTCTCAAGCTGGAGAGTGCCCAAGTTGAATGACCCTTAACTGATGCCTTAGAAGATAGGATGCTCTATTCAGGTTTACAATATTAATTCCTTGAAGAAATGTAATCCAGGCTTTCCACAGTGCCAGTGTTACTTGAACCACTGTGTTCATGAGAACCTTCTTAAAGCATGCATTTACTAAACATCTTTCCATTTATTTTCAACAGAGCTGTAAACCACTAAATACTTTTTTATTTAATTTTTTTCTTAAGAAAAGACACCTTTTAGTCCAGGAAAGACAAATATGTGAAATAATTCCAAGGCTCAGAAAAATGGGAAAGAATGACCTTCATAAGAAAATAGAGCAAATGATGGTAATTCTGTTGTCTAGATAAAGGAAGTCTCAAGAATACTACAAATAGCAGCTCCCCCAAAGTTATTCTTCTGTGGTTCTACTCCAGTTGTGGGATGGTAGTTTACTTTCTAGTCGGATGCATCAGTTGGGTGGTCCATGACAGTTTAAAATATTAAATAAAAAATTTAAAAATCAATAACTTACAAATTTAAATTATAGCCATTCTGAGTAGTGTGATGAAATTTTGAGCCATCCCATTCCACTTAGCTGGGGAGCAAACTGTCCCTTGGTTCAGGGTATGCACACTGCAAATGCTACGACCTATTAGTGACTTAGTAGCTATCTTGGTTATCACAATAACTGTGCAGTTCTGCAGGACTTGATCGGGGGTTGGAGGTTTGGGGCTTCCAGTGGGGATCTTATGACATATTCCCTAATGTTAAAGAAGGCTACTATGATTTGCTATAGCAATTTAAGAAACAAATGAATTCCATAGGCTCAGAATCTTAAAATTACATTGTGTACCATGATGGTTAATGCTGATAGTGAAATTTACATTGAATTTTTTTTTTCACAAGAGCAAGCAAGGTGCTCCAAACTTAAGCACAGCTACAACAAATCCTTAAATTCATTCCTAATTATTAGAGAGAAGGGAAACTTGTGATTATCTATGTTTAATATCTTCTTGCCAAAAAAAAATGTCTAGCATATTTTCATGCAAAATTGCTCTTAATGCCACCATCTAGAATGTCTTTAGTTTTTATATTTGGTCAGTTCTATACCAAGAGTGCAAAAAGACAGAACTTCACTTGCATGAGTTTTTGGTTGTTGATTAGCTTTGTTTTTCTTTTATTAGTAAGAACAAATTCCCAATAATCAAAACCTAGTCAGAGCCGGGTGTGGTGGCGCACGCCTGTAATTTCAGCACTTGGGAAGCTGAGGCAGGAGGACTGGTGCAAGTTCAAGACCAGCCTGGGCTACAAAAGTAAGCTCAAGGTCAGCCTGAGCAGCACAAGACCCTGTCTCAAAAAAAACCAACTAGTCAGTGACATAATTTTACACACACACACACACACACACACACACACACACACCCCTCAAAGAATTTCACCATCTCATAAACTCCATACACTTTAATATTTCCATACCATATTCAACTTTTTAAACAGCTTAAATTATCAAAATGATAAAGAGTTTGAAAATAATTTTCTCAAGGGTATGTGAAAGTCTTTTTATATGTGTGGTTATCTCCTGAGTCTCAAAGGCCTTCCTACATACAAGTTAAAAAAAAAACTGTTGAAATATAATGGAAGTGGAGGGGAATGGAGAAAAAAAAATCCCAACTAAAAATTTGAATTGAATATATTTTGGGAAGAGGGCAAAAGAGGGGTAAATGTTTGGGCAAAGTAGAGTTTTGAGAAAAAGCAATTCTGTGGTGGACAGAATAATGCTGCCCCCACACTCCCAAATAGTCCCTGTCCAAATCCCTGGCAGCTGTGAATTTGTCAGTTCAAATGCTGAAGTGAAATTTTCATGAGTTAACTTCACAGTTCCTGGATAAACCTATCCTGATTATCCAGGTTTATAATCACAAGTCCTTAAAAGAGAGAGAGGCACGGAAGCAAGAAAAGGAAATAAGTTCAGAAAGCAGAGGTTGGGCCACCTGATGGCTGGATTTGAAGATAAGAGGAACCATGAGTCAGGGTGTAGGTGGCTGTAAAAGCTGGAAAAGACAAGGGACAGCACCTTCCCTAGAGCTCCCAGAAAGAATACAGCTCTGCAGAGGCCTGGAATTTAACTCTACAGCAATCATTTGGGAGTCACGAACTCTAGAAGTGTAAGAAAATCAATTTTTGCCATTTTAAATCAGTGAGTTCACTGTGATTTATTATAGTAGAAACTAATGTGTACTCTAACCTGGTCTAATTAAGAGAGAAAAGCATGAGACCCTTAAGAATGGCTGTCTTGAGGATACTCAGGGGCTCAGCTCAGCTCACTTTCTTGCACTGGACATCAGTGCTCTTTTAGCTTAAGACCTTGTATCCCTCCACCCTGGGCCCCTTGCAAGATTCCTGAGCAAGTCATCTGATTCCAACACTTTATTACCCGTTGGGCAGTCACAGGGTTGTGACTGATGGTAGTGTGAGGATGGAGAGATGTCTTATACCACAGTAATGACTTGTCAGTGAATAGTGCCATCTGCCCTAGAGCAGCTCCAGAGAGCCCTCAATAGCCACTGTTTTCCTATGGTTTATTTTAAACTTAGATTAAGAAAAATCTCTTAAAGAGAAGACAGGGAACTAGAAGGTAAACTTTTAGAGATGGGGACAGGGGCCAGAGGAGGGTAGAAGAAAGGGCGAGGAGGTAATGGGGTTGAAAAATATCATATGCATGTACCAATATACCAAAACAAAGTTCATCATTCTATATGAGCTATTCTCATATTCACTACTAAAATGTTTTTAAAAGAAACTTCTTTTGAATGGGTTTTTCTTATTTGAAGATGATAGTGAATATTAGAATTTTCCAACGATGCAGCTGAAAGACTCTGGTGGTATTGTCTTAATTTTCTTATTGCTGAGACAAAATATCCAAAACTCAAAGTTAAAGTAGGAATGGTTTTATTTTGTTCACATTTTTGTGGAGGTGTCAGTCTACAGTCAGGTGGCTGTGAGGCAGAGTGGCATTAAAAAGGAGAAATAGTTCACCGCAAGGCATGCAGGCAGCAGAAGCTGCAGTACCATGCAGGCCGCCGAAGCCGCGGCACCAAGCCCCACAGCAGCCCTTCCTGACCCTGACATTATATCCAGCCTACCTGCCCTCAGGGTGGGTAGCACTCACACCAGAGTGGGGCACCCTTAATTCCAGCATCACACACCCTAATCCCAACCACCTCAAAAAAATCACCACATATGACCACGTGAGGCTTTTGTGGGGTACGGGTGGGGAGTCTAGATATGAACCATATCAGCTGTGCTGAACCTCAAGCCCTGACCTAGCTTATTTATTTATTTATTTTATTTTTATGGCCGGCTCAGCCCGCCCCCAGGGCAGGGCTGGCATAGCATGTGGTGCTGGGGATCGAACCAAGGTCCCTGAAGCTGCCCGAGCTTTCCAAAGCAGGCGCTTTAGACCACTGAGCCATCCTGCTAGGCCGCTGACCTAGCTTTTGATCAAATCATCAAGAAACTTTTAGAATTTAAGATGGTAGCTCTCTTGTCAGTTTCTTTGATAATAAGTAGGAGGATGGGTGTCTTGCTAAGAAGCAGGTTGTTTTGTAAGACCTGTGTAGTTTTTCTTAGGGAAAAATATAAAATAATTTCTCAGCAGCATAAGAAAAACCAGCCCTTCACAAAGAAAAGTTTAGCTGTTCTACAATTGCAGAAGAGCCAGGAAATTGATGGACCCAAAAACAAAAAAACAAACCAACCCACATTTGAAGCCTTCACATAATTCTTAAAATAAAAAAGGAGATAAATGAATAACTGAATGAATGATTAATGCTGTTATAATTATTATAATTTATCAACTAAAATAGGATGATTCCCAGCTTTTATCCTCAATCAAGTTGGCAAATGTCTTAGGCTAAAATGATCTCTATTTTGGAAACATGTACAACTCAAAAGGCTTCATTAAAGATGATTGATTGCATTTGCTCAGAATGTGAGACTCTTCTAACGTCACCCTGGGACAAAACAGCCTCTAAGCATAGAAGGTCTGGAGGTTAGCAGTACAATTAAGACTCTGATGACTAGAGAGAAAAGAGCAGGATTCTTGGGAAGAAATCAGCCTTATTTGGATATGGTGTTCTCTCAGCCTGTCATCTGACTCTCTTCACCTTTGTTAACCTTAGAAACTGGAGGTCTCATGACCCTGAAATATGAAAATGTCATTTAGTCCAGGAAATCTCTGATTAAATAGCAAATTTTAATTCTCTCATGTTGGAATAGCATGGGTTGTATGGAGCCATAGGCATGAACTATGGCAGCCAGTTCCTCTGTTCCAAACCCCAGTCCTTCCCGGGTGCCCCTGTACCTCCTGTCTTGCCCTCCAGTGGGAGGTGCTGCCCCCACCATTAGACTCTCTGCCCCTTACTTGGGTTCCTGCCCAGTGTAGGCTCTGGAGTGCTCAGTCACTGTGGTAACTTGTGAGCTAGACCCTAGGCACCTAGTCACCATGACTCACACTTTGAGTTTTAAGTCCGCAGTTTATAACTTGTACTTGAGTATTTATAATGCCTTATAATGCCTCTTTGTGGAATTCTGTGGAAATAAGTGCTCATAATTATCAAAAAGAACTAGTGGATGAGCTCAGCTGAGGACTACAAAGTACCCTATAAACCTTAAAATCAGTATACTGGTGTTATCACTAAGTAAAATAGTAACAGTGCTTGAATAAGACAAAAGGGCTTCACTTTTCTCAGCAATAAAATGGAACAAATGAGTTTGTGTAGAAATACTTTAGATACTGTGAAGTGACAAAACGTCAAATTTTATGATGGGTAGTGCATTTTAAGAGCAGAGAGGAATATAGCTTAGTGGCACAATACCTGCCTGGCAAGTGCAAGGTCACAAGTTTGATTGCAAATACAAACAAACAAACAAACAGAAAAGAGCAGAAACTCTAGAGAGATTTTGGTGGGTGAATTCCTGGGTCATAATCATTCTATTTAAGCTATGAACTATTTATTCTATTTGAACTATTCTGGCTGCATGAACTTGTGCAAGTCACCTACTTGGTTGCTTTGTTTCATATTAATCTCCTGGGGACAATACTAGTAACTGTACAAACTGATAGTTATGAAGATTAAAATGCTGAAGTATGCAAGGTGGTTGGGCATACTAACTGCTGTATGTGTCAGCTCTCATCATTGTCATGAGCAGTAACAGCAACAGAGCCGCAGCTGCATCTGTGAGAAGCACTGAGGCCTAATGCAAAGATAATGGTCTAGAAAGACAAAGGGAAGTGAACCCAAGGGCTAGCAGCAGAGTGGATGTGACTTACTGTAGTTATATGCAGCTGCTTTACTGGCCTTTTAGGAGGAAACATAATGGCTGTTTGGGATATTTATTTCAGTTTCAGCATCTTTAGATAAAATAAAACTGTGAAATGTTTCATCAAAATATTTTTTCAAGATTTCTTCAAAACTTGCTGTTGTTTTGTTTTGTCTTTTTAAGGCTGTGGCCTCTAGCCAGAGCATTCTGAGATAGATGCTGTTAAGGTAGATACAAGGTTTGTCACCTAAACATGCCTTTCCATCTAAAACTGTCACCCTCCAGTTAGTTCTGTGGCTCAAATACAAGCTTGTATTTCACTCTGTCTTACTGAGATAGCTACAGAGAAGTGAAACAGGGGGACATGAAGGGCTGAGGAGACACAAAAGATGTCACTACAGTTATGGAAGAAGTAAATAAAGTGTTTTCACAAAGAGAATTTGTGTTAGCTTTCTGTTTCTGTGACAAAATCCCTGAGAAAAACAAAAGAGGAAAGGTTTATTTTGTTTCACAGTTTCTGAGGTTTCAGTCCATAGTAGGCTGGGCAGCTAAATTGTTTCTGAGGTAGTACATCAAGGCTGAAGGATGTGGCAGGGAGAGAGGGAGAGGGAGAAGCAGAGGGAGAGAGAGAGGGAGAAAGAGAGGGAAACAGAGAGACAGAGAGTGAGACAGAGAAGCCAAGGACAAGACATAGATCTCTTTAGTTGGAGTCCTCATGGCCCAGTCACCTCCCAGAAGCCCATCAGCTGTTAACTAAGTCCTCAGCATGTGGCCTTCGAGGGACATTTTAGATCCCAATCAAATAACCACATCTAATTTAGTATGTTTCCCCTTTCTTCTAAATGTTGACAATTGGAGATGCCAACAGCAAGCAGACTGAGTCCACCATGAATCTTCAAAAGTCTCAGGAACTGGAAGATCCAGACATCTCTGAGTCTAGAGGATGAAAAGGGGCAGAAAACAAGGGACATCTGCCCAAGGCTGCACAAGAAGGAACCAGATCTCAGATCTTTCATTTCATCCTACACACAGCAGCCACTACTCTGCTACCATCTGGCAGGTAACAGAAGATTTGCTGTCCAAAGAGGGTGAAAGAGTCTCTGAGGACATGAGGATGTGAGCCATAATGGAGAGCAAGAGCACAGAGCTTTGTTGAACTCAGGAAGACGCCTGGAAGTCTGTTATGGTTTGTGTCTAGTTGTCCCCGCAAAGCCTTATGCAGCCATGGGGCAGCCTCTGGAATCTGTGATTCATTATTGTGGGTATGGGTGCTGCACCTCCCATGCAGCAGGTGACTTGCATTTCAATGTAAGGAAGGAAGAGAAGTTAGCTGCTGCTACTCTTTCCTGCCCTTGTTCTTAGCTGGCCGCCATGAAAAGTTGCCCTCTGCCATGTGCCCCTCTGCCTTGGAGCCAGCTGAATATGAACTGAAACCTCCAGTAACTGTGAGCCAAATAAACCTGTCCTTCCCTAATTTGAGTGTCAGGTATTTGTCCCAGCAATGAGAGAAGAGTAACTAAGACAAAGTCAGACATGATAGGCTGCTGTCTCCATCTTCCCAGTGGCAGTACTGGCCCATAGCTTCTGTGTAGGCCAGCTGCATTGCAAAACTTGAGGGAGCCAACATTCTACAGACTGTGGCGTGGGCGGTGCTCTGAGGAGCAGGTGGTAGAATGGGTTACTCAAAGGGAAAAGCCAGGTGCTCCCTCTTGTTATGGGAAGGCCCGCAACATGGCGAGCCCCAGACAAGTACACTGAACTGCTGATCAGCACTTGGATGAACAGAGATCGCCTTTAAGTGGGTGACTCTGGAAAGCGCATGAAACCACGACATAGCCATAAAAAAATGATTTACAGAAATGAAAAACTCCAAAAAAGGGTCTGAGATGATTGTACTGATAATTTTCATCAGTTTTTAGAAAGTAGCAGTCAATGTGTAGAACTTTCACCTTGACTAACTCTGTATGCTGATAGCTGCAATCTAAGCAACCAAATTGAGAACAGCAATGTATAATACAGGAATCACATTAGAATACCTCTCATCTTGGTCTTCTAAATGTGCACCATTTTGAATATCTTATCAATTATTATTATACTCTCATTAAAATAATTTTTAAAAAATAAAAAAGATTTAAAAATTAAAGTTTTTTTAAAGCAAGCGGTAATACTTAATTATTTGTCTAAACTTCCATAACTGTATCTATTAATCTGAGCTGTAGATTTAATGATAAAAATAGATAATAGAACAATCATTGTTAATTAGCTATTGTTTTTATATACTTTTGTTGTATTTTTAAGAGTAAAAACAAAGCAATAACAAAGCTCAGAAACCATAACTGCAACACATACATGTTAGATTTTCGAAATAAGAATATCTGATTAACAATGGCTGATATATTATCTATTTTTATCCTCAAATCTATTGCTCAGATTAACAGATATAGTTATGTAAGATTGGACATATGATTGAATATTACCACTTGCTTTCAAGAAATCTTTTTTCTTTTTTTTTTGTATTTTAGGGAAGGGTCTACAGGGTGTTCAGGCTCTCACTATTAGATCAGACTCGTATTGATCCTCCTGCTTACAGCCTCCCAAGAGCTAGGATTGCAGGTGTGCACCAACATGCACAATCTCAATTGTGTCTCAGTGGGCTCCAGGGGCATGGTCAGCATGACAGTCCCAGGGATTGAACCCCTGGCCACTATACCTGCTTGCAGGCACTTTAATTAACTGAGCTATTTGGCCAGCCCAATTTCAAGAAATATTAAATTTTTGTTCTTGTGTCCTTTTTTTTTATTATTAGCTTTTTAAAGTTTGTTCACTATTCTTGTTTTAAAAACCTATAACATATGTGTATGGTACTGTTTCTGTCTTCTTTTTCTATTTGTTTTGTTTTTACTCTTCAAAATAAAATATAATTTAAAAGAATTCAACAAAGATTAAAAAAATAGAGAAGAGAAAATCAGAATGAAAGACAAATGAAGATTACAAAGTATGATGGTATAAATATAAAGTGTTCCCCAAAAGACTCTCGTATTGAGGGCACTTGATCAATCAGCTGACGAGTTCATTGCTAAAGGACTTCTGGGAAATGATTGAATAATAAGAACTCTAACTTCATCCATGGTGCAATCTGTTGATGAAACCATAATCTGATGCCCATAAGAGGTGATAGAAATTGAAGAGGACCCTAAGTAAAGGAGCAGATCATGGGGTTGCAACCTTGGGATAAATACGGCCCCACACCCCTCATTTACAGTCTGCTGCTTTCCCTGATTCCTGACATCCAGGAGCTGAACAACCTGTCCCAGCCACTGGCTTCTGCCACCTTGATGTTATACCTTGCCTCAGGCCTAGAGTAGTAGAGCTAGTGATCTTGGGCTGAGCCCAAGTGACCTCTCTTCCTTTAAATTGTTATATCAGGTATTGTCACAGTGACAAATGTTCACTAACCCAGGAGTCAGTTTAGGACACTTAACCTCCAAATAAGAAGAATACCAGAATGAGTGACAAGGGAAAATTTAAAGGAAATATTATCAAATAAATAGAATTAGAGCTTGAAATTGACTGTACAGAACCCCACACCCAAGTCATAGTTGTTTAGACAAATTGTTGGTTCTATATTTATCACATCATGTATTGTCCACAGGTACAGGGACTCTAAGTTGTCATCAGAGACTGAAGCAACTTCTACCTCTGGGCTTAGACATCATTTATTTTGTTCTCATTCTCCTGATTCCCACCTTGGTCATGGCAGCTAGGTAGAAGATAAGGGAAGAGGAACGCAGCAAAACCATTTGTGCCAGCTGTGCCTTCAGTTTATTTCCCACTAGACAAAACTGTTTCACATGGCTTCATCTGCTGACAAAGGAGGCTTGGAAATTTTAGGTATGTTGCCATCTCATGTCGAGTTGTTCTGTTAGTGCAAAAGTAGGAAGGATGCATTATGAAGCTAGTACGGAATCTCCATTATAGAAATAGTTTCATTAGACTATATTTTATTTATTTTTTAATTACTTTTAATAAGAAATAATATGATAGTTTCACAATACATCAGTAGTACGTTCACAATAATTGACACATTGCATATTATCCTCACAATAGGAATACAGAGCACAGATTGTGAACATGATACATTTTCTAATTGATATTGGTAAGGAAAGAAAAAAAAGTTGTTTTTGAACTGAGAGGAAGTAGATGTATACGTAGTCTAGTGTTCCATAATTGCAGTGGGTTACCGGTGAAACTGGCAATGTTGGAGGCTGTTGATTTAAGCCTCTTCCAGCTCATCATACTAATCTAGTTCTGCGTTTTATGCCTCATAATTAAGCTTTTCCGCTGGGTGATTAAGGGCAAATTAAAGCAAGACCTGTATAACAAAACATTCATCTTTTGTATCTTCCAAGGTCAAATCCCCTCAGGATTAACTTTGGAACCATGTACAGTGCTTTGTAGAACAGTTGTCAGTGTCAGCCTTCGGGATGAGTCACGGCCATTGCTTGACCAGTTTGCTTTCTGTGAAGGCCTGAGAGACATTAGACTACATTTTATTTATTTATTTTTTCTTTTTTTATGTTATGGCCAGCTCAGCCTGCTCTGGGGGAGGGGCTGGAGCAGCATGTGGTGCTGGGGATTGAACCACAGTCCTTGTGGTTGCCTAAGCTTGCTTAAGGAGATGCTTTAGACCACTGAGCCATCTCACCAACCCTAGACTACATTTTAAAACTTCTCACATTTTAATGATTCCATCTAGAAGAATTTTTTTAATGCAGAGAGCTATAACATTGTGAAATTTAAGAACAATAGAGCCCATTCTCCTACCCCAAACTAGAGATTGAACTCAGAGCTTTGTCCATGCTAGGGAAACATGGACACTCTACACTGGGTGTGTGCCCTTGCTTTTCTAATATTTTACTATGAGACAGAGTTTTGCTAAATTGCCCATGCAGTTATCCTTAAACTGACCTTAAGCTCAAGACCCTCCTGGCGCAGCCTTCCCAGTAGCTGGGGTTACAGGTGTGTGCCACCACATCTGACTTTGGAAATATATATATATATATATAAATTTAAAAGGCTTTCAGATAGAACACCCAGCTGAAATACAAGAAACCAGAATCACCATCACTCTCAAGAGCAACCCTAGAAGCTGTCAGCCATGAAAGGGAAACCTATTTTTATCCTAGATGAAAAGTCAAGCTAAGTATAAAGGGAGATTAAGTACCCTTCCAAACAGGCCAGACTGTCTCATAAATTTTACCAGCATACACTCTCTTTAAGTGAAGGTATTGGGTAGAGGTAGTGCTACACCAAAATGAGAGTTAAAAATGACAGGAAGAGTGAGTCATGGTTACAGGAAATAGATGTTCCAACAGTAATGAGAGACAGAAGGGACTATCAAGGTGAGGCACAGAAAAGGTATAGAACAAAAGTTCTAGGTGACTAGAAATCCGGTGATTGTCATCTGGTTGGCCCGGAGGCCTGATTGTTGTCCTAGTGTCCTGAGCCCCCCCTCTCCCCCTCCCTCCCTCCCTCCCTTCTTTCTCCCTCTCCCTCTGCATAGCCCTCCTCCCAACTACGTTACTCAGATTAGCCTCAAACTTGAGATTCTCTTGCATCAGTCTCCTGAATAGCTGGGGATTTCAAGCATGTGCCCACGCATGTGTCTTTAATCTTTAAAATCATGTTAACTGTTGCTGTAATAAAAGCCAGAATGGGTGACTTGGGAAATGTCTTAAGTACTGCGGCTTCAAACTCAGATTTTTGACCATGACCAGGTTTAGCAGCATGTAAGAGACACACAGTGAACAGAGTTCTTGCTCTACCATGTGGCTAAATCCAAAAGTTGACCATTTCTTTTTTTTTCTCCTGATTGTTTCTAATTCCTTATTCCACACAAAGCATTCACTAATAACATAAATGAATGGTTTAGGACAAATAAATCCTTCGGTTTCAGGTGACAGTAGGGAAGAAACCTCATCCCTGTATCCCCTGTGTATGTCAGTCCGTTATACCATCGCCCTTACTGGAAAGCTTATTTTTAGTTTATTTGAGATATGTGTGTGAAATAGAAGGCCTTGCTTTTACTTTTTCATTAAAATTTTTTTAAACTCTTTTTATGTATTTATTTACACAGGGTCTCACTACACAGATGAGACTCTCCTGTATCAGCCTCCCCAGCACTGGGATTATAGGCATGATCCACAATGCCTGATTTTATTGGCTGGCTCAAACCTGGATCCTTGTGCTTGCCAGACAGGCAAATAGACAGCCACACTGTATCCCTGTCACCCATCCCCCTTTTTGAGACAGGATCTTGTTATGTAGCTCAGGCTGGTCTGGAACTCACTATGTAACCCAGACTAGTCCCCAACTCATAGCTTATCCTACTGCCTCAGCCTCCCTTGTGCTGGGATTATAGGTATGCACCACCACACTTGGCTAGGCCTCATTTTTTTTTTTGATTTTGCAATAAGCTTTCATGAGTAATAAATGAAAACTATTAAGTAAATAGATATTACATTTAAAAAATCAGAACAGAATGTCTCTATGTCATGGAAGTTATTGATGAATGCCTAGCTTGGGGGCTGAGTTTGTGTACAGTGACCATCTTCCATAGAGCTGTCACTCTATCGCCAACCACACCGAAACCAGAAAGCACAGCCCCATTGAAGAATTATTGCAGTTTCAAAGGCTAATATTTACTTTAAGATGTTATCTTAAGTACTTACTTCCAAAGGCAACAATTCGATATGTGAAACTGTCATTCCAGGAGTTTAACTTTTGTTTCTATCCAATGACTGCTTTCCTAATTTTGTGTTTTTATTTCTAGTCTTCTTGTAGATACATAAAATGAGGTGGTAGCTGTTTATGTTGGCTCCATTATAGAAACAGAACTTTACAAATGATTAATTATGGTGGCTTGATAATGTCATCAGATGTTTAAAAAAGAAAAGAAATTAAATTTATCATTTTTTCCTCCCAATAATTTATGGAATCAATGTATAGACGTTCATTCTGCCAAAAATGAAATGTGTAATATTTATTGCTAGTTCTGCTGTAAATTCAGCTTTAAAAGTCATTATTAAAATAGTATGATTATTTTCAGAGGTAGTTGAAATATAATTTTTGAGAACTGCTAAACTGTGAGACAAAAACATTCTTACTACTCTTAAGAAACCAAATGGTTTTGGCAGTGACATTTTGCATATGACACTCTAGGCACAGGCAACAAAAGACAGATAAGTGGAACTATGTCAAATTTAAAATTATTTTGCAAAGCAAACAATCCACAGAGTGAAAAAACAACCTAAAATTAAGAGAAACCCTTGTACACCACATAGCTAATATTTTAAAATACATCAAAAATCCCTGTAACCTAATTATAAAAACAACCAAATGAAAGCAAACATTCTAAATTGGGCAAAATACTTGAAAAAGAAACAGACAGCAAGTGTATGCAAAGGTCCCTGGCATCACTAATTATCAGGAAAATGTGAATGAGACCTTCACAGTATCCCCTTGTGCCTGCTGCAATGGCCACTACTTAAAAAAAAGAAAAAGAAACAGAAATAGAAAACAAAAGTTGGTGAGGATGTTGGTCCAGAAGCTGGAGTGCTTGCTCACTCTGTTGGTGGAAATGTAAAGTGCTGCAGAGCTCATGCAGAGGGTCTTTGAAAATCAAAAATAGAACTACCACATGATCTAGCAGCTTCGGGGTATTTATCTAAAATAACTGAAAGCAGACTCTCTTTGATTTTTTTTTTTTTTTTCCTGCTTCAGGGATTCAAACTCAAGACCTTACAAGATTGGACCTTTGATTTTTTTTTTTTTTTTTCTAGACTCTCGAAGAGCTATTTACACTGTTGTGGTCACTGCAGCATTATTTACATAGCTGAGCAATGAAAACAATCTGAATACCCATTGGTGGATGAGTGGGTAGCTATGGAAAGTGCAGCACATACATGCCATGAAATACTATGCATCTCTTGAACAGAAGGCAATTACATGATAAGCTACGGCTTGGATGAAGTTTGAGGACATTCTGCTAAGAGAAACAAGCCAATCACAGGAGGACAAATGCCGCACGTTTCCATTCACGAGTTATCTACAGTAATCAAAGTCTAAGAAGCAGAAAGTAGAAAGGTGATTGAGAGGGGCTGGGGAAGGAAGGGAGACGTGGGGTGCTGCTATCCAGTTAGCACAGACCTTTGCTCATGGAAGACGCCATACTGCATGTGCACTCAGTTAGCAATGCCATACTGTGTACTTAATTCTGTGATGAGAGTAGATTTCATAGTATGTGGCCTTAATCACAATTATACTAAAAAGCCAAGTGGGGCAGAAATATATCTGGAGTTGTTCATGATGTACACATAATTTGTAATTGCATCCACTTGAGCTGCGATTGTCTTCAAATTAAAAAAATAACAGACATCATTAAAACATGTGCACAAAACTGCAGTAAAATAAACATATGCACAAATGTATAATGCTGATGTCGAATAAAAAGTACTTTTGCCTAGAACTCATTAGGCCCTCACTAAACTCTACCTACAGCTATATCTGCACTCTGCTTTTCTTTTATTATAGTGGATAAACTGTTCCTATTCACATCAAAGGGCCTCCATCTTCCCTGCTGCTGTTAGTCTCCTCTTTCATCTTCATACTTCATTCCTGCACTTTTCTGTTCTGTCTGCTGCATCATTTTCCTTCTTCCTAATGGATTAGCCCAACCAACACGAAATACATCATAATTTCCAGTGGTTAAAACTTACTCTTTGAATCCTAAGACCTATGAAACTATCCATCTTGCTTCTCTCCTTTTCACAGTAAACCTCCAAGGAATTCTATGTGGGTGCCTCCTCTTTATTCACTTCTTCATTTCCTTAATCTATTATTCTTGGCAGGATTCTGACCTTGCTGGTTCTTCAAAACTGTTCTGTTTGAGCTGAGAAGATAGCTTGGTGTTCTAAGTGCCTGCTTGGCAAAAGCGAGGACCCGGGTTCGATCCAGTACCGCATACCATGCTGGCCTGAGAACCCCGGATATGCTGTGCTGGCCACAGAAACCAGGTGCGGTGGTGTATGCCTGTAATCCCACAACTGGGGAGCCTGAGACAGGAGGAGTACTATGAGTTCAAGCTGCGTAGCAAGACCTGTACCAAGTTAAAACAAACGAACAAATAAACAACCGCCCCAAAACCTGTTCTGTTCAAGGTTACAATGAGTTCCATGCTATAAATCCAGTGGTTACAGTTATGAATTACATTGAGTTCCTTAGCACAAGTGGCCATGCCCACTTACTCTTGGGATTTTATTTTTGGCTTTTAAGATGTTCAGTTGTTTTTGTGCTACACCCTCATTTGTTGGCTCCTTTTCTATGGTCTAACCTCAGATGTATGAGTGCCAAGTTTGGTCCCAGTACCTTTTCTCTTTATCTACAGCTCTTTCCCTAGGTAACTGTTAAGGTTTGTGTCTAGAGGTGCTCCCAAAGCTTCATTTGGTTGTAGGGCTTTTACAGAGGGCCCAAATCTAGAGTGTGTGGTGTTGGGATTAAGGGTGTGTGATTAGCAAATTAGTCCACCGATTAGTTTAGCATAGCTCTGGCTAGGAGTAAATGTGAGTACTATACCACCCTAGGGTATGTAGCCTGCATATAATATAAGGGACAGAAAATTCTTCTCCCTCCTGCCTTGTCACTTTACTACTTTCTGCCCACTGTGAACTGTCCTCTGTGAAGCCACCCTGCCTGGGAGCCATCCAATTATGGACTGAAACCTCTACAAATTGTCAGCAAAATAAATATTTCCTCCTTTAACTTAGGTGTTGGGCATTTTGTCTCACCAATGAGAGAACAGTAAATAAAATAGTAATAGTAATCAACTCCATAGCTAATACCATGTACATGCACTTAGTTTCCAAATTTATATCTCTAGCCCTGAAATCTCTGCTAATGTTGCTTGGCATAGTCAGATGTGCATTAGGCATACCAACTTGAGTAGTTAGTAGATATCTTAGATGCAACCTTCTCCAAAAGATACAGTCCTCCTTAATAAAAAGCATCAGCACACATAGTCATTTTCCTTAAGCTTCACCTCTCACATGCTGTCCATTAGTTAGTCCTTCTCAATTCCTCTCATTCTGAATTTGCCCATTTCTTCCTATATCCATTACTACCACTTATCCTACCCACTTGTCACCTTCTCCCTGGCCTTCCACAGCCCTTTCTACCTGGTCTCTCTTCTTTCTACTCTTGCCTCTTCTACAAATCATTTTCCTCACAGAAGCTAGCATGGTATCTAAAAGCACAAATCTCAAACTGAGGAACTTGTTTCCTTAGTCTCCAATACAAGAATATATCTCACTCCCTACTGCAGCCTACAAAGGCTGCCCTGATCAAACACCCATCTGTCTCTGATTCTCATCCAAGCAGATGTTTAGTCAGTCCCTAGACACACATATTAAAATCTTTCTTTTTTTTTTTTTTACCCCCTTTGGAACTGGGGATTGAACACAGGACCTTGCACTTGCCAGGCAGGCACTTGTGCCCCTGAGCTATCTCCCCGGCCCCTTAAAATCTTCCTTACTTTAGGGTCATGATGCTAAATATTCCTTTCATCTAGAATGTTCTCTTGGATCTACATATAGCTGACTCAGCTCTCTAGAGAAACATTCCTAACCAGGCTATTCTACACTGATCATATTATTCACTTTTCCTCCCTTCCTCCCTCCCTCCCTCCTTCCCTCTCTCCCTCCCTCCCTCCCTTCCTTCTTTCCTTCCTTCTTTTCTTCTTCTTTCCTTCCTTCCTTCCTTCCTTCTTTTCTTTCCTTCCTTCCTTCCTTCCTTCCTTTTTTCTTCCTGCAGTGCTAGAGATTAAAAACAGGGACATACACTGTTTTATTTTCTTGAGTGTGCATATCACTATTGAGAACCATTACTGCTTTACACATATTAGTTCACTTATGGCCCACTAAAATATAAGTGCCACAAAAAGGAGGATTGCCAAATTTAGCAAGAGAAACTATAGGACATTCAATTAAATTTGAATTTCAGATAAACAAAAAATAATTTCGATATAAGTATGACCCATGCAATAATTGGGACATGCTTGTATTAAATAATTATTTTCACTGTTTATCCAAGATTCTAGTTTAAACAGGCATCGTATATTTATCTGGGAACCCTGTCCAAGAGCAGAATCCTTGGCAGCTTTGTTTATTACCCCAGAATGGTCATGAATGGTGATAAGTGTCTGTCATAGGGCAGGCATCCCACAAAACATGACTAAAGAAATAAATTATCAGTTTGTTTGATCTTAATCTAAAAACAAGTTTTAGCAATCTAGACTGGAGCCTTGTAGGTCTCAAGACTTCAGCTTAAGCTGTGTGGCTGAATTACCACATGCTTGTCAAAACACATTATTTCTGGGGCCCAGCAGGATGGCTCAGTGGTCTAAAGCGCCTGCTTAGGAAAGCTTAGGTGGCTACAGGAACTGCGGTTCGATCCCCGGCACCACATGCTGTGCCAGCCCTGCCCTCAGGGCAGGCTGAGCCGGCCATAAAAATAAATAAAATAAACAAAAGTTCTGAAACAAGAAAAAACAATTTAAAAAATCTTTTTTTTAAATTGCAGAGACCTCAATGCAATAAGTCTGAAGTGGCCTCATAGATCTGCTTTTCCAGTATATTCAAAGGTATAGCCAAAGCTGCCAGGCCTGGTCACACTCTGAGAAGCACTGGACTGGTCCACCCCAGACACCGAGGCCTCTGACTTGTCCACTCCACACGCAACCTTCCCTCAGGCTCAGATCTATGCAGCACACAAGAAGACACTGTAGTGTGTATTCCAGTGGTTCAAAAATAAGAATTGGATGATTCGCACCTTGGAAGACAGAATCATCTCTGTCAGTGGCTGGCTGTAAGCTCTGGACAGCTCACCTAGTGTTTTATGAAGAACAGCCCTTTGGCTGTGTAAGAAATCTGTAGATACAAAGTGTACATCAGGACTGGAGGTGCAGCTTTATAGGAAACACAAGCAGTAATCAGAGCATCACAGTCAGGGCAGAAAGCAAGGTGTTACATGACAGTGTCTTGAAAGCCGAGCCAAACAGAATGAATTCCCAGAAGGTACTGTTTATGTTATCCAAGTTAATTAAATTTATTTCATCAGTTGTTTCAGAGCTAGTTTTCCCTTCAGGATTGGTAGCCCATGACGACAGATGCAGAGAAGACAAAGAAATAGCTCTACCAGCAGGCAGCACGAACTGTCTTTCAATATAGTTTATGACGTTTAGGGTCTTCTGGGACCTCTTCATTTCCATAAAATATGACTCCTCATCCTTATTCCTGAGCAGCTGGAGCTCTACACCTCAGAGATAGTCCTCCTTCTTCCTCATTTTCCCTTGGTCCCACGTGGCCGGGCTGGTGTCTCGCAATAAATTTCTGTGTGTTTACACTCCCTTCATTTCATTTTATGGGTTAAGAGGCTGAATTGAAAGGATCAGTCTGCTTTAGTGATGAAATAACCACAAAAACCCGCCTCTCGGGTGATTTTAGCTACTCTTCCAGTTTCCAGGTTTCAATCCTAAGACTATCCTCTACACTCATTTCCAGTCTTCTATTAATTCCACTACTACACACTTTCAAAATTTGCTTCTCCTCTCTCATGCCTACCTATGCAATCCTGGTTCTAGTTCTTGCAGCTCTTCCCCGACTCCAGTTCCTTGAATAGTTGATTTATTTAGTCATGCAGTCTCAATTACTGAGGTCACCCTGCACTGAGCGCAATGGGGAACAAGGAAGTAGCTTTCCGTTCTTTTCAAAGCATTGATCAGACTGTCAGTTGCCTTTGAACTGACCGCGCCTGAGACGTACCCTGAATGCCTCCGCAGCTTGTGGGTTTCACACTCTCCTGGAATGTTCTCTGCATCTCTCTTTGTAGAAGTTCTATCACAACTTCAAGGTTTTTGTTCCCCAGATGGACTCACTGTGCGTGGTCCCCTCCTTCTATATTCCACTGCCTGTGTTGTTTCCTTCAACACAAAATGTATCCCAGAACTCTACACTTTGTATTATTGTGGCAGGAATTGAGTTTCAAGGTGAGCTTTGGAAGCTGATATTTATTGTGTGATTATTCCTCTAGAAATAGTTCTAGGATCTGCATGCAGCTAAATGATTTAAAAGTGTATAATCTTTCAGTCAAAGGGGATGAACAAAGAGGATGCATTCTTAGATAACTGTGTTTTTATGGCAACACTCAAGAGCATGCTTACTCAAACTAGATGGTAGAGGTCAGCCACTTCAACGTGATGCTATAAAAACATGATTGTGAAGCTGTTGCTGGTGTAACACAGCACACTGTTTCATATTAACTTTTTTTTTTTTTTTCAGTACTGAGCATTAAACCTAGGACCTCCACAGTGAGTTGGAGCCCCAACCTTTTTTTTTTTTTTTTTTTTTTTTTTTTTTTTTTTTTTTTTTTTTTTTTGAGATAAGGCCTTGCCAAGTCACTGGTAGTGCAGTAGGTTTGTTTCCACCTGCATTACAGTGCCCACATAACATGTTCTGCTAGACACCAATAAACCACAAGAAATTTTCAGCTCTTTATGATCTTACAAAACTACTTTTGTAGCTGATCTGTAACCCACTAAAATATTGGTATATGGAGCATGTGTGCCTTATGATTAACTCTGGGGTCAATAGTATGGGTGCCTGGAGAGAAATAATACGATGGCACATCTTTATTAAAGCCTGTCATCTACAGATAAGTCCTGTTCTTACACACTGAAATATTACCTACAACCTCTCCCACCTTTAGTTTCCTGCTTGGAGGATTTGGTGTGATGAATACCATTTAAATGCAAAAGTGACCAGAGCCAAAACATTCTGAGACCGACAATTTGTTTTCTTATTTTGAGTCCCCCTTTAGTAGTTGTAATGTAGCATTTCACCTTTGTTGTAACTTATCATAAAATCTCCATTAGGGCTGGGAAGATAGCTCAGTGGTCTAAGCACCTGTCTGTCAAGTGCGAAGTCCTAAGTTTAATTCCCAGTGCGGCATGCCATGCACACCCCACTCTGGGCATATAAGCCAGCCACCAAGACTGGGTGTGGTGGTATACACCTATAATTCCAGTGCTGAGACAGGAGGGTCACTATGAGTCTGAACTGCAAATAAGGACCTTATACAAAAAAAGAAAAAAAAATTATTAAGTAACACAAAATGGAATTTTGAAAGAACCCTCTGCCTCAGTCCTAGCGTTTAAATTTTTTTCTCAGACCTTCTAAACATAAGCTTTTAAAAAGTCTTAATTATAGGGCATGGACAATTTTGTATTATCATTTCTATTTAATATTATAATAGCAACATTTTCCTATGCTGTTACAGAACTACAGTGGTAAAGAACATAAAATTCTACAGGATAATATACTATATTTCATGTAGCTATTCTAATAGTACCAGTTTTTTTCTTTCTTTTTTTTTTTTTTTTTCCTTTTTTGTATTTTTAGTAAGGGTCTACAGGGTATAGGGTCTACAGCATCTTGCTACATAGATTGGACTTGCAGTGATTCTCCTGTTTGCAGCCTCCCAGTGCTGGGATCACAAGCACAAGCCACCATATCATCTCAATCTCAGTCTCAGCATGCCCCAGGGGTGGGGCCAGCATGGCACACCAGGGATTGAAACCTGGCTGGCTGCTGTGCTCTGCCTAAGCAGACACTTGAGCATGCTGAGCTATTTGGCTGGCTCTTAGTACCAAATATTTATGTCTCTCTTTTTTCATGCCCATCTCTCCTTATAGATTCTACTTCAGTCAACATTCTTAAATTAAGCTATATGCTTGTTAACAAGAGTATTAATTAGGGTCCAATTCTAGGAGTGAATGGGGACACGGTGGGAAAGGGTATAAACTTTTAATACTACTTGATGCTACAGCTAAATTATCAGTGTAAGGGACATCAGCAGCTTCAGTGATCAATTTGTATACCAGCTTGCTCAGCAGGATGCCCCCTGATAGCAGAGGACATGGTTCCTTCTGGCAGTGTCCTCTGCTAGGACCTCGTGAGGGCCATACACCACCTGGGAGTGTTCTATTCATATTCATTCATAATCCAGCAATTTATATCCATTGTAAGTGACCTAGCTCTAGACACTGGGAAGGGAGGCAAATAAGAAAACAGAGATTTCCAACTTTTGCCAAGAAGCAAAGAAGGTACAGTGTATAACAATTCATTAATTTTTGTGCCTGATTGTTCTATCTCTTAAGTGGTTTCTTTTAGGTCAAAAAGTACATGTGGAGCTGACAAGATAGCTCAGTGGATTAGAGCACCTGGTTGGATCCTTGACACCACAAATGGCACTAGCAATGCACCCAGAGCAGGCTGAGCCATTCACAGAGTCTGGGCATAGTGGCATAAACCTGTAATCCCATTGCTGGGGAGGCTGAGACAGGAAGATCACTGTGAGTTGGAGCTGCATAGTGAGACCCTGCTACGGCCAAACATATTAGGGGGAAAAAAAGTACACGGGCCCTCGATTGATGTGGAACAATCTGAATTTTGGAAATCTCTGCAGCGGAAGGAAAAAACAAAATCTTGGCACCTGTACAAAGCCCATTACACCTAACTATCTGTGTGCTCCCAGCCCATGCTCCCTTCATCATTTCAAACCAGTGCCTATGTACTCCACAGCTTCCCTGTGACAAACATCCAGCTCTCTGTCCCTCTTGCCATTTCATGGGTATGTGTGCAAGTCAAGTCAGTCAGTAATACATTTGAAGACTTCTGGCAGCTAAAGAATAACCTTTTGAACTAGGGTTCAAAGTGCAAACATTTGTTTGTGTTATCAGCATCTCTAAAACTAAAACAGCAAGAAAAAAGAGAAACTACTGCTAAAATATGTAATTGAGGAAAAACATTGATGAGTTAGATGCCAATTGAACAATGAAATTGAGCAGCATTTTAGAAGAGTGGTCACAAGTGTGTCAAGTTGCTCTGCTGCTGCGTACCCACTGACAGCCATTCTTCCTGTGCAGCCAGAAGTGAGCCAGACAAAATGGTGAAGGTTGGAGTGAATGGTTTTGGTGATACTAGATGCCTGGTCATCAGGGCTGGTTTTAATTCTGGCAAGGTTGATGCTGTGGCCATCCATGATCCCTTCATTGACCTCAACCACATGGTCTACATGTTTCAGTACGATTCCACCCACAGCAAGTTTTATAGCATTGTCAAGGCTGAGAACAGGAAGCTCATCATCAATGGAAAGGCCATCACCATCTTCCAAAAACAAGATCCCACCAACATCCAGTGGGGTGATGCTGACGTGGAGTACATGGTGGAGTCCACTAGTGTCTTCACCACCATGGAGAAGGCTGGGGCTCACCTGAAGGGCTGTGCCAAAGGAATCATCATCTCTGCCCCTTCCATGATGCCCCCATGTTTGTGATGTGTGTGAGTCATAAGAAATAGGACAACTCCTCAAGATTGTCAGCAATGCTTCCTGTACCACTAACTGCTTAGCCCTGCTGGCCAAGGTCATACAAGACAACTTGGGCATCATGAAGGGACTCATGACCACAGTTCATGCCATCGCTGCCACCCAGAAGACTATGGACGGCCTCTCTGGGAGGCTGTGGCATGATGGCCCGGTTGATTATTAATCCAATTTACACTGAGACTAGTTTTTACAAATGTAACATATATTCGGTTCTCTCACATCTTGTCCATTACTATTGGTAAGAACATCATCCCTGCATCCACTGGCACTGCCAAGGCCATGGGCAAGGTGATCTTGGAGCTGAATAGGAAGCTTAAAGGCATGGCCTTCTGTGTGCCCACTCCCAACAAGTCAGTGGTGGATCTGACCTGCGGCCTGGAGGAAGCAGCTAAATATGACAACATTAAGAAGATGGTGAAACAGGAGTCAGATGGTACCCTCACAGGCATCCTGAGCTACACTGAGGACCAGACTCTATCTTGCTTTGATGCTAGAGCTGGCATCACCCTGAATGACCACTTTGTCAAGCTCATTTCCTGGTATGACAACAGGGTGGTGGACCTCATAGTCTGCATGGCCTTCCAAGGAGCAAATAGGCGCCCCCCCCCACATAGCCTAGTGAGACCAGAGGGACCGAGAGGCCACTCTGTAGAAGTCACTGCCCTACCCAACTGTAGAGATAAGAAACTAAGAAGCGAAGAACAATAAACAAAGCTTAGGGTGGGTTGTAATCTGTTACTTAGGGATTTTAGAAAATTAGGATTTAAAAAGGTGTAATAGCTTATCCTGATTGATGTCTCCACCCTTACTTGAGACGTTGGTGATTACCCCCTCTCCTCCCTGTGAATCTTCTGTTGTATGACCTAAATAAAAAGGAGATGCTTCTGGAGCTCTGGGCTCACTTCGAGAGAGACAGATCTCAGTGAGACCTCCGAAGCTTCATTCATTGGGTCTTCTCATAGTTTCTTTTGGCTCCGGATCACAACATGCAACACTCAGCCCCAACACCGAGACTCTCCCCCTCAGAGCTTCTATCCCAGGCCCCCTAGAAGGGGAAGAACTTCAGGAGTCCTGGCTTTCTGTCATTGCACACCGTCAGCAGAGCCCGCTGTAGCCCCTCTAAAAAAAGGTATGTCAAGTTGACAACAATAGCATTGAGTTACAGGTTAGTTCGGGTAAACCAACATTTTTTTAAATTTCTTGAAAAAAATTTACAATTTTGATTTTAAAAATTGGTGTTATCTTTCTGAAACATTATTCTCTCTTAACATAAATGTGTAGTTAAGACTGAAAAAATTACTGCTGATATATGTTAGCATATTGTTGAGACAGACATCAAGGCTATGACGGAGAATCCACTGGTAGGTGATATTCTGACATCTATCTCCATATGTAAAGTCATTACATGCTCACAATGTTTGATTTGCTGTGTTTGATACTTCAGAGAACTAAATAAGAAGCTTTCATTTCCATGTAGAAACATAACTTTTTCTTATAAGGAAGAATTTATTATTTAGGTAATGTGGTGTTTAAATTGCATTTTTGCTTTATTGAGGGTTGAGAGGAAACTTGTAATGCCTATAGCCTGGAATTGCATCAGCTAATGAATCAATGGCCTTTATTGTTTTAAATCCCCATTTGCCAATTCTGAGATATTAAAATAGGGATGCAGGGAACACTACAAACTGTCACTTGATTACTTACTGTGATTTCTGGGGCACCAGGAAAACTTCTTCAAGCAAAAACCTCCATTGTTTTTTGTTTTTTGTTTTTTTTTTAAGCTTTTGTTTGTTTATTTTTATGGCCGGCTCAGCCTGCCCTGAGGGCAGGGCTGGCGCAGCATGTGGTGCCTGGGATCGAACCGCGGTCCCTGAAGCCGCCTAAACTTTCCTAAGCAGGCACTTTAGACCACTGAGCCATCCTGCCAGGCCCCCAAAACCTCCATTGTTTACTGTTTCCTAAAGCTTTCAATTTAGGGACATGATTCTTTTGTTTTCAAAATTAATCTCTTACAAAACAATAGAGGTAACTAGTTGAACTGGTCATTTTTGGTGGTCACTTATAGTTGGTATTACTTGGTTACTTTTTGTTTTGAGAGAAATTTTGCTTGGAAGAGAGTATAAGTCCTAAAA